>ML791369.1:137717-188109 GCA_009831015.1 Picea engelmannii
AACTATGCTCACTAGATGTTCAAACATCTAAGCCATCTATTCCTCTAGATCTCCAAGGGATCATTGATAAGCATTCCAAAGTATTTGAATATATTCCCAAAGGTATTCCACCCACTCGAAATCATGATCATGATATTCACCTATTTCATGGGAGTGTTCCTCCTAACATCAGGCCATACAGATACCCTTATGCCCAGAAAAGTGAAATTGAGCGCATGGTTGAAGAAATTTTAGAGGCTATCATTATTAGACATAGCCAAAGTTCTTACTCTGCACCAGTGGTAATGGTATTCAAGAAAGATGGCTCATGGCGTATGTGTCCATATTATTGAGAGCTAAACAAGATCACTATTAAAGATATGTTTCCAATTCTCGTCATTGATGAATTGTTAGATGAACTACATGGAGAAATCTATTTCACAAAGTTGGATCTATGTTTAGGGTATCACCAGATTAGAATGAAGGAAGAAGATATCCAAAAAACAACATTCCAAACTCATGAAGGCCATTATGAATTTTTGGTCATGCCTTTTGGCCTTACAAATGCACCTTCCACATTCCAAGGGTTGATGAATTCCATTTTCAAGCCCTTCATTCAAAAATTTGTGTTATTATTTTTTGATGATATTTTAATCTATAGCAGGTCTTGGGAGGATCATGTGTGA
Source organism: Picea engelmannii (assembly GCA_009831015.1). Taxonomy (NCBI): domain Eukaryota; kingdom Viridiplantae; phylum Streptophyta; class Pinopsida; order Pinales; family Pinaceae; genus Picea; species Picea engelmannii. The sequence goes on from ML791369.1 coordinate 138,383, forward strand.
CATGTTGACAAGGTTCTACAACTACTAAAGGAGAAACAACGATATGCCAAACCATGCAAATGTTTTTTTGGAGTGAAGGAGGTAGATTATTCTGGTCATATTGTATCTCATGAAGGTGTTAAGGTAGACCCTAACAATATTAAGGCCATGGTGGACTGGCCGATTCCCAAAACATTGAAGAATCTTAGATTATTTTTGGGTTTGACAGGTTACTACGGCAAGTTTGTTCGGCACTATGGAAGAATAGAAGCACCTTTAATGACACTAACTAAAAAGGATGCATTTTCATGGACTCCAGAGGCAACTAAAGATTTTGAACAACTTAAAGAGGTGATGTGCAAAGCTCCTATCTTGACCACTCCAAACTTCACAAAAACCTTTATTGTGAAATGTGATGCCTCGGGAAGTGGAATTGGTGTTGTCCTAATGCAAGAAGGAAGGTCCTTGGATTTTGAAAGTAAACCACTCAAGGGAAAGGACTTACACAAACCCATTTATGAGAAGGAAATGATGGCAATACTACATGCATTGAAGAAATGGCGTCCTTACCTAATACGTAGGCACTTCAAGGTCAAAATAGATCACGATAGTCTTAAATACTTCTTGGAACAAAGACTATCTTCAAAAGAGAAAAAAAAATGGGTAACCAAGATATTGGGTTATAATTTTGAAATCTTCTATAAAAAAGGGAAGAAAAATGTTGTGGTAGATGCACTCTCAAGAAAGGATGAAGATGTTGAGGCCTTTCTCTGTTCTATCTCGATCATCCAACCTGATTGGATAACAGATGCAAGGGATGAATGGAAGAATGAGGAAAAAGTGTGGATTCTCATTGAAAGGTTGTAGCAGGATTCTAGTGCATCAGATACATTTACATGGAAAAATGATTCACTATGGTACAAAGATTTCTTATATTTATGTAAGAACTCCCAACTCAAACAAAAGGTACCATTGGAATTGCACACCTCTCTAGTAGGAGGGAACTCGGGATTTTTGAAAACCTACCATAGGGTGAAGAAGGAATTTTTTTGGGATGTCCTTAAAACTGATGTTCAAAGGTTTGTGGCAGAATGTTTGGTTTTCCAACAAAATAAGGTGGAAACAATTAAGACCCCAGGTCTTTTACAACCATTATCCATCCCAAGTCAACACTGTGAGGAGGTTTCAATATATTTCATCACAGGGTTACCGAAGTTTGAAGGAAAGAGTGTCATAATGGTGATTTTTGATAGACCGACCAAGCATGCACACTTTTGTGCACTATATCATCCCTTCAAAGCCAGTACAGTTGCCACTGCATTTATGGAGATAGTTCAAAATGTACATGGCAACCCAAAGATTATTGTAAGTGATAGAGATCCTATCTTCACTGGACATTTTTGGATATAATTATTTTCTTGTTTGGGTACTCAATTGGCTCATAGCTCATCCTATCATCCTCAATCTGATGGAAAAGCCGAGATAGTGAACAAATGTTTGGAAGACTACCTTCGTTTGTTTGTATATGATAAACAAACACAATGGTTCAAATGGTTACCCTTGGCATAATGGTGGTATAACACTTCTTTTCATACTGCAACAAAAATGACACCATTTATGGAACTCTATGGATACCACTCTCCTTCCATCACTTATTCTCTAAAAGAAAAATCTAAGGTTCAAGCAGTGGAAGATCACATTGAACATCAACAACAAGTTCTCCAAATATTAAAGGACAACCTAACCATGGCATAGAATCGCATGAAACAACAAGAAGATCAACATCGTAGTGAAAGAAGTTTTGAAGTAGGAGATTGGGTGTTTTTAAGACTTCAACCACACAAACAGATGTCCCTCAAGCAAGATAAGAAGGATAATAAATTATCACCAAATTCCTATGGCCCTTATAAGGTGTTCCAAAAGATTGGTACTATGGCATACAAATTGGAGTTGCCTGCATCTTCACGAGTACACCCAGTTTTCCATGTTTCATGCTTAAAGAAGGTTATAGGTGACAAGATCATAGTTCAAACTATATTTCCAGAACTTTACGAGGAAGGAAAAATCATATTGGAGCCTGAAGCCATCACTGACACAAGAATTCGCCAGCTAAGGAATAGATCCATTTCAAAGTATCTCATTAAATGGAGGAAACTACCGTCTGAATATTCCACTTGGGAAGATGAGTCTTTTATACAGAAGCATACAGAGTTACTCAAGCATTGTGGACAACACTTGTCTCAAGGGGAGGGGAATGTTAATCCTTATATAATGGCGCATCACCCCTTAATTGGGGAATATTACATTAGTAATGTTATTTTATTTATGTTGTCTTTAGTCCATTAGTTGTAATTATACCTCCTAGTCTCCTATATATACGAAGGAGACATTTTCCTTTGGAATCATCTTGTAATTGTACATTTGTGTGGGCATAAGGAGGTTTCCCCCTCGAAGAGGCTTATTATCTTAATTTCTCTCTTTTTCAAGGCGTTGAGTACTTATTATGAGGTTTTTCTATGCTATATTGATATTTGGTTCCTAACAACTTGAAAGATCAATTCCCTCTTCAAGGGTTTTGGTTGCATTTTATTGGGTTCATTATCTCATTGAAAAATTTATGATAAAAACCCTAAACTTAAAGCTCAGAAATCGTTCCTCACCTTTCATACACCTCCATAAATAGTTTTCCTCATCCCCATCCCTCATTTTCACTATTTTTTCGTAAACCCTAGCCTAGACTACACTTTCCCAGGCTAGGATAGTGTTTTACTCTTTTAGACCCCTTCCCCTCACTCATTCTAACAAATTACACTTTAACATACTCCCTAACATCTCTCACTGCCCCCCCTAAAGTTTTATAATAAATTAGAATACCCCTAACCCTTTCATCTCCCTTCATTTCTAAAAACTACCCAAATCCCCTATTTTTCCTACACCAAACCCTAATTTCCCTTTCCACTGATGTAGGGTTAGCAACGGATTATGAAACAAATATGCAAGAAAGGCACAAAGGAGGTCATATCAACAGGTATTATCCCACTTCATCACATGAGATCATGTCTTCACAATTTCTTAAGAAATCATTTCAAGAGACAAATCATTTGCCACACATAGGGACAATCTTACTTCAAAATTGGTTTTTGAAGTAAGAAAGATGAATTTGACAAACGTGAAAGAGGATTTTGTCAATAATAGACTAAGGAACAATAAACTCCTTAAGTGTTTACACAGGTATCATGTATTGGGAGATATGCAAATTTGTTTGGAGGCCTATTTCAGAAAAAACAAATTCTCCAATTTTTCTTGTCTGTTTTAGTCATCATTTGGTGGCACACATTCCAAGAAAATAGAAATGAATTTCCAAAAACAAAGAGTCATTTTTCTCCAAAAAAACCGTATATACAACAACCTCTACCAGGTTTTTAAAATGTGTTATTTTTAAATAGTTATAGCTCCATATTTGACCCCTATTTTTTCACTGCGCTTATGGAGAGTTCGCTGCGCTTTTGGGAGTAACTTTGGGAGAGCATGTTTTTCTATGTCATGGAGTGTCCATTTGGATTTCTTTAGGTGTATAATGAAAACTAGACATCCTCATATTTCCAATGCATATTTCATAATTGTATTTGGAGTAGGGATGATTTTAAGGATATAAATTTATTTTGAAATGTAGAAACCTTGGCGAATCTTACTAAGCCTTCATATGTCAACTATAAATGTTTGGTGATATTTTTGTAAAAATATTCAAATTTTTAAGTACTCTATATAGTTTTTATAAAATTTTGGCTATTTTTAAGGTAAAATAATTTTATCCTATAGAATTTGGGCGAATCATTTTTAAAATACTGAATCTCATTTTTGGAAAAACCATGGAAAATTAGCCCATGAGCGAAATTTAGCCCCTAAAATCATACATGATTTGGAGTAGTTGAAGGCCTTCAAAATGCCTCCACAAGCTGGGTGTTGCGCTTTTCCAGAGAGGCATTGCGCTTTTGCAGAGATGCACTGCGCTTTTTCATGTAGTACATTTTTTCGACTTTTTCCTCAGTAAATCTTGGTATGATGATGAAGTTAATCTAGTTTGATGATGATTTAATGTAATTAATTGTGAATGGACTTGATATAGTTATTTTGATGTAATTTTTGACCTCATTAATGAGGGTCAACTCAGTCAAATCTATTTGGTGTATTTGTTTTAACCTCCCTAGTCATTAGGGTTTGTTGGAGATATTTTTTTGATATGATGCTAAGAGGAAGTATTCGACCCCTCATATGGGGAAAATTGGTTTTCCATATATATATGTATCCTCATTGAATCCAAATGAAGGGATGGATACTTGGTAAGCATAGTGTGGAGCTAGTGTACACTATTTGACAAAAATAATATAGGAATTTGCATCTATAATCTTGGGATTCATGTGGTATGCTTATTGATGATGTTTATTCTTAGTTTTATCATCTATTTTAGTGTTTATCTCTCCTTGAAACCATATGTATGATTTCATGTGATCATCTCATTAGTTTTTAAGAAAAATTCATAAGTTTTATGCTATGTTTTAATGAGATCTTCATGTTTGTGTTCCATTTCTTCTGATGAATGAATTCATAGTCATATTCTCATTTTGATCCTTCATTTTTCAACCCTGTACCACAATGACAAACCAAATATGTCACTAAACATATCTACCTTGCCTCATTTGTATCCTTGCAAATGATCATTTGAAAACCCTAACCTAGTTCCTAGATGTATGACCTTGGTCCAGGAAACCTATAAACTCAAAACCTCATTGAGCTAAATGGCTAGCCTAATATATTTTTCCTTCTCTAGTCAGCTTATTGACTGTGATCATATAGATATCCCTCTCTATTTTGGTAGGGTTAGTTACCAAATAAAAATTTTGGTCTTTGGTTACCTCTTCAGTCTCCTTCTCAACCTTAGGATAACTATGGGAGTGATAACATAACACATACCTCTGCATCTTGTTAAACCTGGTTTTGATAATCAGAGGGTTAGTATAGTCTCATGGCACTCTCTTTTCTCCTTCGAATGCTCTGGAATTCAACTTATGCACATAATGAATTGGTTCAAAAATTGTTATAGATATTTAAACATGGATGAACTTACCTTGTTGCATCATCCATTCAATTCAGGTTATGAGTGTAGTTTCATTAAATATGTCGCCAGATCTTAAAATATGTTCAATATTAAATTCATCACGGGTTGATGGTACGGGCGTGGGTGGTAATTTGGTCTATCAGTGATTTAAAATTGTTGGTTTTTAATCGGTGCATGAGGTAGCAAAAAATGTGATATTGGGCATTAAATGTTCTATTAAATGTCCAAATCCAATCGTATCTTATGCCGAAAACATCCCATCATTTTGCTAGTTTAGTTGGTGGATCGGGGGGTTAGGATTGTGCTTCAAACATTTTTGTTGATATATTCTGGCAAAATCTTCGTTGCTGATCGATATTTTTGTACAGATCTGACGTGGAAAAGCTGACTAGAAGGCGTGACTAGGACCTAGGGAACCTAAAAATGACTTGAGACAAAACTAGGTCGTACAAACCCTTTACGTGGTAAAGACATGTGGCATTCAAGACCGGTGACTTCATTTTCTCATGTTAATAATAATCGAGACTTTCTTTAATCTATACATTCTAAAACCCAATCCTATCTTGCCAACACTGAAAAGTATCAAGGATCGACGATCGACGATAAACCTACCCAAGTGCTCTTGGATCAACTCTCTTGAAAAAGTCCCAATGCCGAAAATGAATTGGGAATGAGCGATATGTTTGTTGCAAACAAAATTATTGTTGTAACATTTCTGGATTTCTCCGACCCCGATAAATCACATTGGTCATTGAATATCAGTAATTTCTTTGCGTCCTTCATTAATGTCTATCCTTCCTGTATTTTTCCAATGTCGAAGGGGATCAACTATCTCTTGAAACTTTGTGTGAATAAATTGTGTCGACCAAGTCCTCCTTCTGCTGATGACAATGGTGATCGACGCTCAATGATTATTGTAACTGTGTGGTTCCTTTACTTGCTTGAATATTTTCCGACGCCGAACCTGAGCGCATTAGGTTTAGTGTTTAGCTATTGATTCTTAATTCGGGAGTCAATTTATTTTAGACATGAGGTTTCACAAGTTCAAAAAAACCCGAATTAATGATAAGAGTCATGAAACAAAACAAATATAACCCATTTCCCAAAGTCAAATCGATTCAGACAATGAAGAAAACAATTGGTACCCAAAAGTGATAGAATTTCATAAGGATTTTAGGGTGTGTTGAGAACTCAACAAATGTCGACCTGCTGGGCAAAAGAAGAATCTTTATTCCTTCCCTGGGATTAGCTGATGTAGAAGCTAGTTAAGAAATTAACTGTCTTTTTTTCTTTTTCTTATATCAGAGTCTCTTTTATCCTTTGATTTGAAATTTACCTAGTTTGTGAATCTGGGCCTGCTTGTGGGGTTTAGAACTTTACTCCACCTTTGTTCCCTTTAACTATGACCCACACTCCCTTTTGAAAAGAGTCGAGTAAATTCTTCACTAGCACTAGGCCTTTTAGTTATCATAATTCACTTGCTATGGTGTTTCTTCGGTGCCAATGAGAATCCATATCCCCGACAAAGTCACCCCGACATCACAGAACTTGATCCGTTGCCACCGAGCATCCATAGCCCTGGTGGAGTTATCTGCATACCCTCTCGCTTACTCATTTCATATAATTGATTTATTTTCGGTAGAGATGCCATGAGCAACTGGGAGAGGAGGACATATTGTATCTGCAAGATGAGATGGTTAAGGTGAAATTTTGCTAGCTCTGTCTTGAGGTATATGTGGTCCTTTCCAGCTTACCATATTTCCCTTTAGGTTTTACCAGACCACCAGGAAGAAACTTCATCACTTTCCAAGGTTTTTTTTTTGCAAAGGTTAGATGCAGAACTCTTTTAAGACAACAACAATTCACCCAATGTTTCTTGTGTTGTATGTAAGTATGAGTCAAGAATAGATTTTTCCATACCATATGAATTAAGGTCAACCAATGCCTTGCGGAAATAAATATTCAAAGCACAAAAAATACTACAAAAGAAAAAAATAAAATAAAGGATTCCATAATCAGCCTACCTAAAAATAAAATATCATGAAAACACACACACACTTTTTTTTTAACAAAAATATTGTTTTAAGGATTGTCCATTCACCGGGAGGGCGTCAGGTTCCCCCCTCATATTTTTCAATCCATATGTGCCTGCCCCAAGTTTCTCGAATACCCAAAAAGGTATGAGCCATATATTTTGAAACTTTGAATGTTTTCCCTTTGGCTCATTCACTCTATCACATTTTAGGAATAAGCCTCCTACTTCAAAATTTTTCTCTTTGACCTTATGCTTGTCAAACCGCCTTTTAACTATTTGTTGATGAGAAATGAAATTTTATTTTTATTTCTCCCTTTAGTCTTATAGCATGAGGAGGGTATCAATTCTTTGTTGAATAACCGATGAGGGTTTTCCTCTAGAATCCTGAGCAAGATGAAGAGATGGAAGATATATCCTGTTCGGGAGAATGACTTGTTGTCCGTATACCAGAAAGTATGGGGAATTCCCTATATCTTCCTTGGGTGTTACTCTATCAGCCCATAAGGCATTATGAAGTGAATTATGCCAATTCCTTAGGTTATCTGCAATTGTTTTCTTTAATATCCTCGCCAGGTTCTTATTGATTGATTCTGCCACTCCATTCCCATGTGGATAGTAGTTTGTAGAGTATATGATTATGATTCCTCTTTCTAGAGAAAACTATGCTAATAGGGTGGAAGAAAAGTAAGCGACATTATCAAAAACAAGAACGGAAGGCATAATGAGCCTTTTGATCAACTTTTGTTCTATGAATTGAATTACGACCTTTTCATTTACATGAGTCAGAGGGATGACCACTACCCATTTCATGAAACAGGTCGTAGCAGTCAATATGTATTTATGTTGTTTTTAAGAACTTGGTTTAATTTATCCTATGAAATATAAACCCCATTTCTTGAATGGTATGGATATTTCCAGGTTGGAGTGGGACAATTTCTCTCTTTTCGCTCCCCGCGCTCATTTGATAAGTTTTACAGTTTCTAGTGTATGTGTGAGCATCTCTAAATAGAGTAGGCCAATAATAGTCGACTCTCAATATCTTATGAGCGGTGGTATTCCTTGCAAAGTGTCCACATGCAGGACCATCATGGATCTCCTTCAAAACCTTGTCTTTGTCTTCATGTTTGAGACATATTAAAAGTATCCCATCATAATTAACACGGAAGAGCACCGAATTGATGAGGTGATATTGTGTCGATTTTAGTCTTAGAGATCTCCTTTCCTTAGGGTTTATGTTTCCTGGGAAAGTACCATGACGGATGAGATAAGTTATTTTCCCATACCAAGACTCTTACCCCAGGGAAACATATAAATATTCACTATACCATAACGCCAATTCATTGTCCCACCCGGGGTCTCATTTACTTGGTCCTGGTATTTAACGACCAATTTACACAATCCTTTTCCTTTAACCAATTTGCCAGGTTTTATATATAGATCAAGTTATTGGACCATTGCCATCCAGTTTTCTCTTCTTTCCCCCATCTTTTGTTCAGTGAATAGGTATCAGACTGCAGGATGAGGCACAATGATTTTGGTGTGGTTTTTTAGGATGTAAGAGCTGAAATGTTTACTGCCTTGTACACCGCATAATCCTGCTTGTCTATTCCAAGGTAATTTAGTTCGGCCCCTTGGATATTAATGCTCATAAATGAGACCATCAACTCATTGTTTTCATCATCCTTCTGAGTCAATACTAGAGCTAATGATTGGTCGAAGGCAAAAGTATAGAGGAAAACATCTCTACTAAAGTCGAGACTTCACAACACTGGAGCTTGAGATATTGTAGTCTTAATATCACTGAAATAACTTTTTTGTTCGTCATCCCACTTAAATTCAAAATATTTGCGGATCATTTTTTGTAAGGGTTTGATAGTTTCAGCGAAATCGGGGGTGAACTTCCTCACAAAATTGATTCCTGGAGAAGGATTTCATAGCCTTTTTGTTTTGGGGTAAGGGGAGCTGAGCTATTTCCTTAATTCGTTCTGGGTCTATGAGAATTCCTTCTTGAGATATAATATGACCTAACAGTTTCCCTTCCTCGACACCACAAATAGTTTTCTTAGGGTTTAAATATATACCGTATTTCCTACACCTTTAGAAAATCTGGGTTAGGTGTTGGATGTGATCTTCTCTATTCTTTGAATACACAGTCACATCGTCTAAATAAACTACTACACATTTGTTGATTAGTCCCCGAACAGATATGTCCATATCCCTTTGGAAGGTTTCCCCTGCATTGATTAACCTAAAGGGCATGCGTTTATAAGAAAAAGGTTCCCCACTTGGTTTGGAAGGTAGTTTTAAATTGATCTTCCTATGAAACTAGAACTTGGTTATAACCTGAAAAACCGTCCAATAGGGAAAAAACCTCAAAACCAGACATAGTCTGCAAGAATTTAGCCATCGGTGGGATTGGGTATTTATCCTTTTCAGATGCTCTGTTAAGGTTTATGAAATCCACACACAGGAGGATCTCCCCAGAATTTTTCCCGACAGGAACCAAATTTTCTACCCAGGAAGAGTGTCTACCCTGAAACATAATTTTAGCATCTAGTAATTTCTTTAACTCCTAACACATGAGGGGTTCCAGATATGGGTGGTACTTTCAGAGCTTCTATTGGAAGGGTTGTACTTTAGGTTTTAATGGGATTGTGTGTTGGATAATACAAGTATCATAAGTTTTCATATCTTGATAGGACCATGCAATTTTTTTTTGATATTCTCTGAAAAGTTTGAGATAGGCCTTCCTTTCTTCTTTAGAAATTGTCTTGCCTAGGTTTATACTTTTAGGGTTTTCCGAGGTTCCTAGGTTTACAGTCTCATACATGGGACAAGAGCTCCATGTGTTTGTGTTTGTTGACCCTTTAAATATTTCCCTTAATTCAAAGAGGTTCTCCAAATTGGCTACCCCTTTTGGCCTCATTTGGAACCTCGGTTTTTTAGTCGAGTGATATGTTCCACCTCTTTGTTCATGGGGATAGGTTTCTACTAGTTGCTCCTGAAATATTTCATTGTCAATAGCCAGTTCTTCAAATGTTTCCTGATTACTTAAAAATTTTATGATATATTCTTCTCCTTCAAAGACCTTCCAATTAGAAATATTGTTGGGAACTAATCGTTTGTAGAGTAGCTCCAAAGTGAACCGAGAGGCTTCAAAGTCTTCTAAATGAGATATCCTTGAGGCAGAAGTGGCCAGGGAATCAATAGGAGTATTCTTTGCTCTGGGGATCATTGTAATGTTGAAGGCTTCAAAATGTTCTATTAGCCTATGCACTTCCTGTTGGTAATTCCTCAGGTGGGGAGAGTTGTAGTTTATAGTGTTCCTTACTTTCCTAATGATGTTTTCAGAGTCTATGAAAACCTTTAGTTCTTTAACATTTAAGTCTATGGATTTGTTTATCCCTTGGACTAAAGATTCATACTCGACGTTGATATTAGTGCATTCAAATTCTAGTCTGTGGGACAAGAAATTTTGTTTACCCTTCAGATCAATGAGGATACACCCTGCTCCCGATCCTTCTTGTGAATTAGAACATCAGATGAGAGAGGGGATAAATTACTGAAATCGAAGTCTCAGGAGTAGTTTCCTAGCACGGGGAAATCTACCGAAGAGGGTTCATTGATGGCTTCTAAATCAATGACAATATGTTTGAGATACCTTTCTCTATCGATCATAATCATGTTTGCATGTCCCTTTCATGGAAACCAAAGGGGATCCCATTATGTGCTAAAGTATCCATTCAACTTCTTGGACCAATCTCGACTAATTAGCAGTCCATAAGCTTCTGGTATATCTACTACAATGATGTCAATTACTTTAACAAATTTCGAGTGTGTCTCCATTCTGATCATGACATCCTTGAGTTCTCCCATAATTTTCAGTTGGGTTTTGTCCAGTTGTATCACATGTTTATCTCTTTTGAGAGGGACTGCGTTTAATTTCTTGTAGATAGATAATGGAATAACAGTAGAGGATGCCCCTGATTCAACCAAACAATTATGGAGGTTTTTGTTGAAGACTTCAAATGTCAAGAGGAACGGTGAGACAAAAGACTTTCCTTTTTTATCTTTAGAGCAAGCGTTTACAATTGGTATATTTCTTAGATCCATGGGGGTTGGATTTTCTCATTGGTCAGTGCTTGTTATATGATTTTTTACTGACTTCAAGGATTGTAACATAAATTCCTTTTGCCGGGGAATTCTACACATGTCCATGACCGATACATTTGGTTTTAATCTTTTTAAATCTTCTACTATGTTGTAGTCTAGCTTGGGCGATTATGGTGTATGGATGTTTATAGGGTTTTGTTGGGAGACAAAAGGTTATTTTGGGTGATCAGATGTTGGTTTTCCTCTCGACGTTTGGGAAATGGTAAGGTCGTTTGAGATCCGCTAACCCCTACTTCGCATTTTCACAACCAAGACCTCAATGGGTGGTTCTTGAACCTCAAATAGATAATCAAAAGGCATTGGCAATTCCTGGTCCCACAACAACATGGTTGTTTCTTCCAATGGGTCAACTTCTTCCTGATCAACAATATTCATCGCTAAGATGCTTGATTGTTCGGTAAGGGAAACTTCATCTAGGAACCAATTGGCAATCAAATTCATGGAATTCACCCATTGTGGATAGTCTCTTTCAAAACGTTTCTCTTTTTGATAGATACATAAAGCATCAAATGCTAGATTTCCTAGGTCGATGTATAAATTGGCTAGGGGAGGTTAAATTTCTTTGAACGGTGGGTTTCTTTTTAAAAAGGGGTTATAGGGCGTTTAGCCTTGGTTTCCTTCCCCTGCACTTCTTTTTATGTCTATGATTTTGTTTCAAAACTTCTTTATCATCCATTGTAGGTCCTCTATGTCTTCACTTCCTTTTTTGGGCCCTTGTTCTACTTTTTTCCCTACGGGTCTTGTCAACAAGAGTCCTCTCATGGGTGGAGGTTGAGATTCCTTCTTAATTAATGAGACCTGGCCCTCTTTACATCCCTTCATTTGGAATTCAATTGTTTTGTCTTCCTCAAAATTCTAAGCTAGGGTTGTTTTGACAACCATTTTTACAAACATGGAAGTAGAAGCAGGGAGAGCATTAGCATATTCTTCGATTTTCAACTCCTGAGTGGGTTTATCTTTGGGTTGGAATTTGTTTAGGATAGTGGTTAATCGTTGATTGAAATGTTTAACCTTCTCTTTTTAACTCATGGTGGAAGCTAACAACTCATCCATCAAAGCTCTTGTAGTGGTTTCGTCTGCAAATTTGTCTAAAAAATCCTTTTGAAACTTCATCCAACTAGTTATGGACCCTACAAGCAAGTTAAAGTACCACGTAGAGGATGAATTATCAAAGGTATAGGGGAAAATCCTGCATACCATGTCTTCATGTTGGACATTCATCAGTCTAATATATAGTATGAATGTTTTGATATGGTCTTCAGGCAATCCGGAAGTTTCAGGGTCAAATTTAGGGAGTAACTTCTCTGGATGTTGGAGAAGGTTATGTACTCATTTGGGGATTGCGAGAGAATATCTTGCCAACAAAGGTTGATTATTAAGAGATGGGTTTCCCCTTTCTTATTTATGATCATTGTTATTCTCCATGTCGTCTGAATCTGAATATGAACGATTCGAGTTAAATCCTTCCTCATCACATTCAAAATCGTCGGGCTCAGAGCAGTTACCAACTGATGTTTCAGGGATTAGATTGAGGGGATTTTTGATCTCAATGAGGGATAAATCTGTTAGGTGTTCTACTGTGTGAACAAAAACCCAGTCACAGGTGTCAACCACTGGTATGCTTACTTGTTTTCTACGAGGATGTAATGGAGCTAAGGGTAGTTCTCCAATTTGTTGGGCATAATATCTTGTGATCCTTCTGAACTGGTTCAAATCCTGATGGGGAAGACTGTAAGGTATTTCAGGGAATAAATGTTCTTCCTCTTCCTGGAGTGAGTTACACATTTCAAGAGTACTTAGTGTATGTGGGATGTATTGAGAACATAGTTACAAGAACCGGACCGGAACCGGAAAAACCGACCGGTTCGACCGGTTCAAACCGGCCCCTCAAACCGCTCCAGACCGGTTCCGTACGGAACCGGTTTTTTTCTCTGAACCGGCCGGTTCCGTACGGAACCGATTTTTTTTTGCCAATGAGGCCGCGGGAGGAAAAGTGAGGTATTTTTTTTTTTTTTTTTTAAATTAGGGTTGGGGGCATGCATGGGAAGCTTCTATAATTGTCTAGAGCCCCTAATGAAGCTATAAAGCCAACCCAACCCCCTCTCTTTCACTCACACTACTCATTTGGCTTCTCTTGAGTTTTTGAGCTAATTGTTTTTCTTGAGTTTAGAGAGTTGATTGTAGGGCTGAGTTGGAGAGGTTGCTAGGCTGCTTTGGAGAGGTGATTGTTGGGATCATTTGGAGAGTTATTTTGCCTCTTTTATTGAAGTTTATTTGAAGAGATATTTTGCCGAATTTGGGAGCATATTTGGAGCTATTTTGGAGCATATATCTTGGACAGATTTGGAGCTTATTTCTTGGGCAGATTTGGAGCTTGTTTTCAAGGTATGTACATTGTAAACTATGCACTTACTCCCCTTAAAAATGTTGTTTTTTTATACAAAAAAAAATTGTTGTTTTCAACTTTTTCCCTAGGCTCTAGCCTCTAGCAATTAAAATTTAAAAGTTAAAACTTAAAAGACATAGGGTTTTTATTTGCAGATTTTTATTTGTTTCCATGGCTCCTAAAGACAATAAGGATCCAACATGGCTTCATTGCCAATTGATTAATGGGTCAATGGTTTGTAATTATTGCAAAAAGGAGGTTGGTGAGGGGGGTATTCATAGGATCAAACAACATCTAGCCAATGCAAGGGGGAATATAAAACCATGCTTGGAAGTTCCTGATGAACTAAAAGCTGAGATGATGGGCCTTCTTGAAGGCTATCAAGCAGATAAAGCCAAGAATAGAAAGGTTCAAAAAGAGGTGGGGAGAAGTAGTGGTGGAACTAGGACTAGATTTGATAGTGATCTTCAAGATAGAATGCATAGTTTTGAGGAATCCTCTGCTTTCCCAATCCCTGGGCGTGATCATTATACCAATCCTAGGGAAGAAGTAGAACATGTTGGTGGAAGTGGTGCTGGTGCATCAGGATCCAAAAGGCCTCGTGGTAACCTCGGCTCATTTTTTTTACCCCGCACTACCCCTAGTTCTCAACCCACTATTGATGCCAAATGGAAGAAGATAGAAAGGGAGGTTGCTTGGGAATGCATTGCTAGGTGGTGGTATGATGTAGACATACATTTCAAGGCTTCAAGGTCTATTTATTACCAACCTATGTTGGATGTTGTAGCTTCATGTGGATGGGGCTTCAAGGGACTTGGTTATGAGGATATTAGGGGGAATCTATTAAAAAATGAAGTTGAAAGAGTAAAGGAATACCTCACAGAGTTCAAGGAGTCATGGTCTAAAACAGGGTGCACAATCATGTCTGATGGATGGACTGATCAACAATACCGCACCATTCTTAACCTCCTTATTGCTTGCCCTAAAGGAAATATGTTCCTTAAATCAGTGGATGCATCTGATCAAGTGAAATATGCAAATTTACTATTTCATCTTTTGGATGAAGTAGTTGAGGAGGTGGGGGTGCAGAATGTTGTATAGGTTATCACAGATAATGCCGCAAATTATGTTGCAACTGGAAAGATGTTAGAGGAGAAGCATCACACCATTTGGTGGACTCCATGTGCAGCCCATTGTTTGGACCTCATGCTTGAGGATATTGGGAAAATTGAATGGGTGAAAAAAACAGTGGAACAAGGTAAAAGCATAACAAGGTACATCTACAACCACTCATGGGTTTTGAACCTTATGAGAAAAAACACTGATGGAAGAGAGCTTGTCAGGTCAGCTATCACATGTTTTGCAACGATTTTTCTTACGTTGCAATCCATGATTGACCAAAAATCCAACCTGAGGAAGATGTTCTCTTGTGATGAGTGGAATGCATCTCAATGGAGCAAGAAGGCCGAAGGCAAATAAATTGTTGAAAAATTGTATGAGAAATCATTTTGGAAAAGGGCAGAGGAGATAGTGCTATTTAATGCACCTCTTGTGAAAGCCTTGAGAATGGTGGATGGTGATAAACCAGCCATGGGTTTTGTTTATGAGGCCATGGATCAGGCCAAGGAGGCAATAAAGGAAGCATATCAAGGTAAAAGGAAAAAGTATCTTCCTTTGTGGAGAATCATTGATGAAAGATGGAATAAACAACTCCATTGGCCTTTACATGCTGCAGGATATTACTTGAATCCCAGGTAAGTAGTAAGTAATTTCAAAGTTTTTAAGAGATATTATTAAATTTTATTTCACAAATTTTTAAACTTTAGCTAATGTTTCAAAGCTCAAACTCATTGACTCTTAAGTTTTAACTCTTTGAAAGGTACCATTACACAAAATATTTTGAAGCGGATGGGGAGGTAAAAGAAGGATTATACAAATGCATTGAGCGCATGGTCTCTGATTCCAGCAAACAAGATGAGATACACAACAAACTCTTTCATTTCAATTAGAGTGTTGGTACCTTTGGCATGGCTATGGCTGTTAGAGGTAGAGCAAGAGATCCATCAGGTACGTAATTGTAAAGTCTTTCAAAGTTTCAATTATATTATTCATGGAAAAATTTAAATCAAACTTTCAAAATCCTTTGCTAAATCTCTTTTGTCTTTACATGCAGCTTATTGGTGGCAGAAATTTGGTAGCCAGTGCCATGAATTGTAGAAATTTGCAGTTCATATATTGAGCCAGACATACAGTGCTTCCGGGTGTGAACGAAACTGGAGTGTTTTTGAGCGTATACACACCAAGAAGAGAAACCGTTTAGAGAAAAAACAGTTGAATGATATGGTCTTTGTTCAGTATAACCTTAGGTTGAGGTGAAACCAATTGATTAACAAGACCCCTGAATCCATCAACATATTCTTGGATGATATCGATCCCTCATCAGATTGGGTTGTGGAGACTCAGTCAGCAGGTTTTGACCATGAAGAACTTTCTTGGATGGATTTGGATCTTGAGCCACATCCAGAGAATGTCGCCACCGATGCTGCACCTGTATATTTGCCTTCTGGACCAGGGGAATCAAGCCAGGCTCAGAATCCCCTTTTCAGTCTACTCATGTTGAGAATGTAGAATCAGATGATGACTCTGAGTCTGACTCTGAGCCCTCTGAGTCTTCCTTTCAATATGCAGATTCAAATTATTATATTGTGTAGTCTCTGACTCTCTAGAGTTATTTTTGGCCATTTAGAGCCTTTTTGATGATGTATTTTGATTCGTCTATTCATATGTATTATGGACTCATGGAGTGCACTTACTCTTAGTGCTATTTTGGTATTATACACTATTACTTGTTATATATATATATATGAGAAACTTTGCAAATTTGTGTATAATGGTTTGGAATCTGGATTCACATGGATGCACATGAATATATATGAGAAACTTTGCAAATTTGTGTATAATGGTTTGGAATCTGGATTCTGGAATTGGATTCACATAGATGCACATGAATATATAAGAGAAACTTTGAAAATTTTTGTATAATGGTTTGGATTCACATGGATGCACATGAATATGTATTTGTTTTTCGAAAATTTGAATATTTTATGTATTTTTAGTGACCAATTTTTTGATCCGGTTTTTTTTCCGGTTCCGGTTTGGTTCCAGTTTTTGGGGTCGACCGGTTCGATGACCGATTCGATTCTTGTAACATTGATTGAGAATGACTAGTGATGCATGTGGGTTGTTTAGAATCTAAAGGCTGTGTGAAATATTATATCAGAAATATTGTTGTGCATTCATTCATTCAGGCCCTCCTTCTAGCACAATTTCTGTTGAGGGGTCCTAAATCCATTTAACTCAACAATAGGAACCAAAACCACCACTAAGGCTTGATTAGACTTTGCAACATTTTATAGTGGAATGGTTCTCCATATCTATTGATCCGGCCAAATAATCTATGGGCTTTATGAAGTGATTGACACAATATCTTATTTTGAAATTTCCTCCTTCATTTCAAACATTCTCTTTTTGTATTTTCTTTTATTAGATGGGTCTGATAAAAATATGTGTGATGGTATAAATGATCCAGTTGGATATCGGTGGCCACCCACCTTTTCCATCTGGCTCAAAACAACTTTCTAGCAATTTTGATAATTTACTATTTTTAGTAGTTTTTCGGGTCCTGAACTTCTGGAGCCGTTTTGATGCCCTAAACAATGTTTTTTGGGGTATGTTGTGGTCACAAAATTTCATGAAATTTTGTGCAAATGTTGTATTCCTCGGATAGATCTTTCCAATGGGCTATCATACGCCTAAAACGAAGATCGTATGCAAAAGTTACGACCCTGGGAAGTTGATGTACTGACTTACCCAAACGGGGCCCACATGACTTTTGGTGCTTCATCTCCTAGGGTTAGGTTTTTGGATGTTTAGGATTTTTGAAACTCCTATTTATTGTAAAAATTCCTTGAGAGCCTCATTGTAATCATATTCTTGTGAATTAGCGCAACCGTCACATCTCTTCTCAGAGACAAGCTGCCTCCATTCCAACAAGTTTGTTTTCCACTGCATTTTACAGTTTCAACTTATTTCCTTATTGAATAGAAAACTAGTTTTATTGTATCTTTGTTATTCTATGTTAAGCATCTGGTAATAATTTGTAGTCATTTCATTCTACTCATAAAATCTAGATCAGTGGTATCAGAGCGGTCTACTTCTTGTCACCTTAATGCATGTCCCCAACGAGGTCAGAGTACAAATATTTGGGTCTCGAGCTTGTTTCTCTTGAGGAAAAAATCTCTCCCACACCCAAGCAAACTCTCATGGAAGGAGAAAAGAAAGATGACGAGACAGGAGATCTTGTCAAACTGTTGATTGAGGAATCCCTCACGTGACAGAGGAATGAGATGATGGATAATTTTGCGCAAATCCTTCGGTGACTACCAACAGGTGATGCATCTTCTTCGAGCGGAGGCACCGCCCCCTTCAAGGTACAAATAAAATTTGATATTCTTATATTTGAAGGTCAGATAGACGCAGATGCTATAGACAAGTGGTTGAATCTACTAGAAGGGTATTTCTCTGTCCATAACTTTTCGAATAGAGAAAAGATTACTTTTGCGCTCCTCAAAGCCGTTCCCCATGTCAAAGATTCGTGGGAAACTTTCTGTGAGCAAAAGGAAACAGAGGAACCTTCATTATTTATAGTCACGACCACTTGGGAATCCTTCAGGGATGCTATTAAGGAACAATACTACCCTTTCAGAAGTTATGACGACTTGTATACCAAATGGACCACACCGTGGCAAGAAAGAGACCAAGAAGTGCCAGATTTCACAAATATCTTCCATACCTTGCGCACCAAGTTGGGTATCAAAGATTCGGAGAGACATTTGTTGCTCAAGTATCACGGTGCTCTGCATAGATACATCCAGACTGAAATGGAATTTATGGACATCTCATCCTTGGGCGCGACCTACCGATATCCTGTCAAAATCGAGTAGAAGCTCAAACAAAAGACACGAAAATTTGGGTCGGGGAACCCCTCACAACAAAAGCCAAGAAAGGGCGGCCCCAACCCAAAAAACAAAGGACAGAGAAAAGATGCACAGTATGAGGACAACCAGTCCAAGCCACAAGCAAAGAAGGACACCAGAAAGACAAAGAAAGATATCGGGAAGTGGTGCGACTTCCATAAGAGCCCTTGGCATAACACTGTTGACTGTCACTCAAAGTAGACGCTGGTGGCTGAAGTGAAAGCCTCTGAATCAGATGCAGGTTCTGACTCTGAGTCAGAACCAGAAAGGGGAAGAAGGATCATTGATGCAGAACCCAATGCCACCATTTCTACCACCAAGCTCCAGCATGGTGAACCAGATGAGTTAGAAGAAGGAGAACTCATCTTCCATTCCCATATGTGGGTAAAAGGCACCCCACTGCACTTCATTATTGATAGTGGTAGCCAGAAGAACCTCATCTCAGCAGAGGTCATCAAGCAGCTGGCCCTGCCGACAACGCCACACCCACAACCCTACACCATTGGATGGCTCCGCCAAGGAAGTGATCTTCGCGTCAGCCAACAGTGTCGACTATCATATGACATCAAGCCCTTCAAAGATGAGGTATTGTGTGATGTTTCTCCTCTCGAAGTTTGTGATGTTCTTTTGGGCCAACCTTATTTATGGAAATGTCATGCTGTATATGAGTCTAGGCCTCATAGTGTTATTATTACTTTGAACAGGAATTTGTATAGAATGCCTGAGGTTGTCCCACCTAGTGCTATTTCCTTGATCTCTGCTAAGCAATGCGGGAAGGTCATCTCTCAGACAGGGAAGTTTGTCTTCTTCGTGATCCACTCTTGGAATGAGAGAAAAATCACCGCCACATCCAGGATCTCTGCGGCCGACCTCTCCACACAACAGAAGAAAGTAGATAAGGTCGTGGAAAAATACTCAGATATCTTCTCCTCACCTACCGGGGTACCTCTGTACTGCCAGGTCAAGGACCCCATCGATCTAACCCTCGACGCACCGTTGTCCAATGGGCCAGTCTATCATCGCTCTCTATTAGAGAATGATGAGATCAAGCGACAGATCCAAGAATTTCTCCACAAGGGGCACATTCATCCTAGCTCATCACCTTGCGAGAGCCCAATTGTGCTGGTACAGAAGAAAGATGGAACCTGACGAATTTGCATTGATTATCAAGCTTTGAATAAAATCACAGTCAGAAACTGGTACCTGATTCCCTGAATCGACGACCTCCTTGATCAACTCATGGAGGAAAAATACTTCAGTAAGATTGATCTGAAGTCTGGCTACCACCAGGTCCCGATAGAACAAACAGATATATGAAAGACCACCTTCAATTCAAAGGAAGGTCTTTTTGAATGGTTGGTCATGCCCTTTTGTTTGACAAATGCTCCAGCCACTTTCATGAGGATGATGGACGATATCCTGCTACCATTCACCAATACTTTTGTAGTGGTGTATCTTGATGACATTCTCATTTACAGCAAGACTTGGGCAGAACACTTGCAGCATATTCAACAGGTTCTGCACACCCTGTGGCAACACAAGCTATATTCCAACTTGGAAAAATGCTCCTTCGGCATGGACAGGGTCCATTACCTAGGCTACATCATTGATCAACATGGAGTACATGTGGATCCAACCAAGATCCAAGTCATATGTGACTGGCCAACCCCAACCACACTAACTGAGCTTCAGAGCTTCTTGGGCATTGCCAATTTCTACCGTAGGTTTGTGTTGGGATTCTCCCATATTGCATGGGCCCTCAGCCAAATAACCAGGGGTGGTGGTAAGGAAAAATTTGCATGGGGCCA
Source organism: Picea engelmannii (assembly GCA_009831015.1). NCBI lineage: Eukaryota > Viridiplantae > Streptophyta > Pinopsida > Pinales > Pinaceae > Picea > Picea engelmannii. Next base: position 158,916 of record ML791369.1, read on the forward strand.
TCCCCAACAACAAGCGTTCGATGATTTGAAGCAACACTTGTGCTCAACCCCAGTACTTTCACTACCAGACGTGCAACAACCCTTTGAGATTGAGACTGATGCTTCAGACTATGTTGTGGGTGTCGTTCTCACATAGCACGACCACCCCGTGGCCTATCATAGTGAAACACTATCAGATGCTATCCATAAGTACCCTACTTACGAAAAAGAAATGTACTCCATTATGCAAGCCTGCCGCCAGTGGAGACATTACATTCTTGGTAGGGAGACAATCATCCACACTGATCATAAGCCACTACAGTTCATGCAGACACAAGGAAAATTGTAGAATGACTGCCATCAAAAGTGGTCCACATACTTGCAGCAATTCCACCTCAACATCAAGTATAAAACAGGAAGCACCAACCGTGTCGCTAATTGCCTCAGCAGACCACCAGTCGCTGCACTCATCGTAGTGCTAGACTCCTGTGGCCATGAGACCTCCGGATGGCCCCAACTCTATGAGACAAACCTAGACTTCGCCACCACCTACCAAATGTTGGGTGAAAAGGCAATTGTCGATAATTTCCATCTTCAGGATGGGTTGTTGTGTCGTCTAAGACATATATGCGTTCCCTCAAGTGATAGAGCGAAGATGATCTTGGAATCCCACTACAGTCGGGTGGTAGGACACTTTGGCGTCGAAAAGATAGTGGCAATGCTACAAAAACATTTCTACTGGCCGAACCTTTGACAAGAGGTCAGCAAGCATATCGGGTCTTGCACTGCTTGCGCTATTGCCAAACCAACCACTAAGAAACATGGCCTGTACACCCCTCTTCTTACTCCTGAAAGAGCATGGGAATTTATCTCAATGGACTACATGTCAGGCCTCCCATCCACCAAGCGAGGAAATGACTGTGTTTTTTTGGTTGTCGATCGCTTTTCTAAGATGGCGATTCTGGTTTCTTGCAAGAAGAGCATCACAGCAGAAGCCACTGCCAAGCTCTTCTTTGAACGAGTTTGGGTACATTTTGGAATCCCACAAACCATTGTCTCAGATTGGGACAGTCGATTTCTCAGCACATTTTGGTCAAGCCGCTGGTCACTGCTGGACACCAAGCTCACCAAATCCACGGCCTTCCACCCCCAGACAGATGGCCAAACCGAGGTTGTAAATCGAATGATTGTGTATATACTGCACATGTATAATTCCAAGAACCCCCGCACATGGGATGCGAGTCTTCCCTATGTCCAACATAGCTACAATCCAGCCCTGCATAGCTCAACTGACCACAACCCCTTTCAAGTGGGGTTGGGATTCCAACCATTGGGTCCCATAGATGTTGCACTTCCCCTTGCGGTCACCTCGACCGACTCCTCTCCTGCTCCAACTAAGGTTGACAAAGACACCCGATTCATTGAGAGGATCCAACACATCCGCCAACAGGCTAAGGATATCCTACAGAAGTCTAATGACAAGTACAAGCAGCGCCATGATCAACATCGGGTTCTACATAAGTTTCAGGTGGGTGACAAAGTTTGGTTGCACTTGCAGAAATAATGCCTTACAGGACCCCATCGAAATATTCACCCACTCGGATATGGGCCGTACACCATCACCAAGGCTATGGGGGATAATGATTTTGTGCTCAACATTCCTCCTTTCCTTGGCCTGCACCCAGTGTTCAACGTGGACCTCCTTCGGCCTTATTTCCCACCATTATTGGACACCTCAGACATAGCAGAACAACTGAAACCATTAGAGATCAACCCTGACTGCATACAACAGGCATCCAGTGATCAGATTGTGGACACACATATCAAGGGCACTCAACAACAAAGGATCCATCTTTATCGAGTCGTCAAAGCAGGGCAGCTCCTGCACCAAGGCAAGTGGCTCACTCGAGGCCAAATTCAACAAAAATTTCCTCATCTGATGGGGGAACTCAATACAATGGAGACCATTGATTCCTAAGGATGGAGGATTGATCTAGGTGGATATCAGTGGCCACCCACCTTTTCCAGTTGGCTCAAAACAACTTTCTAGCAATTTTGATAATTTACAATTTTTAGCAGTTTTTCAGGTCCTAAACTTCTGGAGCCGTTTTGAGGCCCTAAACAATGTTTTTGTGCAAATGTTGTAGTCCTCGGATAGATCTTTCCAATGGACTATCATACGCCTAAAACGAAGATCGTATGCAAAAGTTACGACCCCAGGAAGTTGATGTACTGACTTACCCAGACAGGGCCCACATGACTTTTGGCGCTTCATCTCCTAGGGTTAGGTTTTTGGATGTTTAGGGTTTTTGAAACTCCTGTTTATTGTAAAAAGGCCTTGAGAGCCTCATTGTAATCATCTTCTTGCAAATGAGTGCATCCGTCACATCTCTTCTTAGAGATAAGTCGCCTCCATTCCAGCAAGTTTGTTTTCAGCTGCATTTTACAGTTTCAACTTATTTCCTTATTGAATAGAAAACTAGTTTTACTGTTTCTTTGTTATTCTGTGTTAAGAATCTGGTAATAATCTGTAGTCATTTCATTCTGCTCATAAATCCAGATCAATAAACTAGCTGGGTAAAAGGGGAAAACTCAACTACTGAAGAAGGTGGAGCTTGGGATAACCCTTGCACTCAAGCATGCAGACAAATATTTTCACACCAGTGACAAGCCTAGTACTAATACATTAACTTGATGGTATTCGAGTTATTGACTGAGATACAATTATTGAAGGAAAAAATACATGCAAATAAATGATGGAAATAAAATTAGTTTCCTTAGCTTTAATCATTAATCACACATTAACACAAAGATTTTCTTTCCATCATTAAGAATAAGAACTACAAAAAATATTGAATCAACTAACTTATCAATAGATTAAAAAACTCTTACTCATTACAGCACCCATTCATGAGATAAAGTTGGAAGTAATTCCTTCTCATATCCAATCACACACGCATTTGATGGAAAACAAAAGTTTTACTCCAGTCCTAAATAAGACTTATGAATTAAGGTAGTTCATAAATGGTTCTTTACAATTCCAAAAATGAGGGTCTTTGCCAAAACCATCATCCCTTTCTAAAAGGTCGATCCTCTTCTTTATAACAAATCATTAACTAAAAATAGCTATCAAAAGTGCAATCTAAGTAAAACAAATCACCACATGGCGCTTCCATCTCTCAGTGTTATAAGAGTCATAAAATGGCTTCACTAAAGTGGATGACTCTTCTCATACTCTAACCATCTGACAAAGTATTTCTCACATGTGTTGGAATACGGGAATTTGTGTTGGCCCATCGGGGCCGAAAGGATCTCCTTCACTTCTACTACCCTTTCCCGATACTTAACTATTTTGACACTTAACTACTGTAATATTGTTTAATCCTTGATTAGGTGCTCCATGAAATGTTGTATTTGACCTGGTGCCATGTTCACCACCTTTTCTATCTCTACAGTCCATGTCGTGTATTGTTCTACATGTTGTTTGACTATGTCATGCAAGTCAACAAAGTCCTCGGGTGAGCCAAATTCTGGGAGGCCGATGTCTTTCATCTCCTGATTAATATTGACCCAACTCATTTCACAATTGACCCATTTTTATTGAATCTCCCGCTGAGGTTCTTCGACCATTTTCACCTAGTATTTGACTTCTTTCCTTATCCAATCTATGTTGTTGTCCCTCAACACCTAAATGCCATGCTCTTTGGCGTCTTGACCATTTTGAACTGCATTGATGTAATCAATTCTTTATACTACTTGGTGGGCCTTCTCGTAGCATCTTTCCACATCTTTGGATGTCGTTAGTGCCATGAGGGTGTCTTCTTGGAAGTCGACTATCCCTGTAGTGAAAAGGTGTCGTTCATTTGTGAATTTGTCATAGGCATATTGGAACTCACTTCTCAAAAACACCATGGCTTGTGTAGAGTCTCGATAGTATTTCTCCAAGTGGTGCAGATGGTCTAGCTCCTTTAGCGCATCAGCCAACTCCTCCTCATATTTTATTTCTCTATCCAGGGTGGCATATGTGATAGCCATCCCTATGTCGATAAGCTCAGACGTCTTGGTGTGCTCTATGTTGATCAACTTTTCCTCTGTGGTGATGAGGATCAAACTGTCCAATGTAAGCCTCCTCTTCTTAGTGGTTCTCTTCATGATGTCTTTCCTCTTTTGGTCGTAGGCGATTTCTTGTATATCGACAACCTCATCAGTAGTTTCCAGGATTTGTTGTTATCCCCAAGTTAGATTATTTCCTAGGCTCTCGACTATATATATCTATTTACGGTTGGGTTCTTGAACCTCTTCTATATGTCCCAATGGCTCGACCTTTGGTTGTTTCTCATCGGGTGGTAAGGTCTAGGAAAAAATTGAGGAATTAGGGGTAGGTTCGGTACTTACTTGGTAATCAGCTGTTGGAATGTCAATTTCTTGTTGTGGGCTTTCTTCTTCCTTTTCACCCGATCCTAGCTCGTCCCTCGAGCTGTCCATTGGGGTTCTTGGTATGTCGAGTGGCTCATCATCTAAGGAACTTTATACCTTATGCTTAGTCTGTGGATGACTATGAATTGGAGCATCAGGACCCGGGGTGGATGCTCTCTCAGGTTCTTTCTCTTCTCTAATCTGCACTGGAGTGACCAGGGCCTCTGAACTCTCTTCATTATCATAGATGGTTATCAAATCAAACAAGGGATTTGGTACACTTGTTCTTCCTGATGTCCTTGCTATCTTGGCTGGGTCGTAATTTCCTGTGGTGATATGATCTGTGATGGTGGAACCTTAGGGTTTTCTGACCCGATGATTTCCTCAAGTCGCATCAGCTCTAGGCCACTTGGTTCCTCTCGGATTTTGATCGGGTTATCAATGAGAATCCTTGTCATTTACATCATATCAGAGTCATTTTTCAATTGATCAATGATTCTTTATGCCCCTTCTAGCAAGAGTAATCCCCTTCTCTGTGCTTCTGTCATCTCTGCCGCTCAAATTTCTTCCCTGGATCTGAGGGACTCTTTAGCCGATTGCTCAATTGTTTCCACCTGTTCATCCATGCTCATCACCTTGAATCTGGTCATATTTGGGTTGGTAATTCTCTGAAACACCTCGTCCCAGTCATGGGTGCACTCTTTGAAAATTTATTCCTCAAACTTATCATGAGCGTATGACCAACAAGATGATACCTATGAAGCATGTTGGAGGACAAAGACTTTAGGGCCGTTCTTACAGAATTAGGATTTTGTGAATATGAATTCAAGTTGGCTAATCCCTTCTTGTTTGTCTTGAGCAATATATTTTACTAGATAAAACCCCACATGGAAACCGTAGGGTATGAAATCTCGCTTCTTGTCCTTGACTAATGTGGCGTTATATCCCTACAGGATAGTCTGATAGCATATTTCTCCCACAATGAGCCAATCTGGGACATGAGCAGGTAGGAGATGTGGTGCTACGATGGCCATGAACACCCTAATGTAGGTTGAGTGTTCTTCTAAATACCAATGACCTACCTTTGCTACCATTTTCTTGGCTCCTGCGGATAGTCTTGGGAATTCCTTCTTAAAAATAATAAAATGAATGCGGGTGATGAATTCATTGTAGATGAGTGTGTAATATTTTTTGTACCTGTTCTCCCATAGTATGCTGAAGTATATGTGGACCAGGAGCTCCGCAACATACCAGATTAAATTCATGTCGGTGAAGACATTCCTTATGCACATGACATCGAGCAAGTACGAGGCCATATAGAAAGTGGGTGCTTCCCCTTCTTTTGGCATCTGAGCCTACTGTACACATATGCTCAATTGTTTAGAAATTATTTCTCCCCAATTGAAGTTGTTCCCCGAGATGGCCTCTATGTACGCCAAAGGCATCCATGCTTTAGAAAACTTGGGGAAATCCTTTTCTCCATATAGACGGAAAATGAGATCCATCAAATATATGTATGGCTCCCTCAGGTTAATCGTCCCATACCAGCCATTGTTCCAGTTAGTGAACTTCTTATCCTCCTTCCACCATGAGGCCATCAACCGGCTAGTGTCATGGAATTCATAGAACTTTATCACAAAGTCCATGTTGAGCCACTCATTTGGGTCGCTGAACTTGTAGTATTTCTGGACTTTTGTCAGGAAGAGAACTCCAACACACTCGCCATTCTCATCATTGATCAAGAACTTATGTCCGTATGTATGTCCAATCAGCCATTTCATAACCTCTATGCAAGGGAAAATCGAGGTTTTGTTGGCCACCATGTGTAAATATGACTATATAATGTTCGGGAACACTTGTTCATCGAGAACCCTTACGTCCAGGTCATTGTGTGGGATATACTCTGGGTATTCTTCTCGACTATATCTATTGAATAAGTCCCCCCACTGTGTGAGGATTACATTGGATCTGATGCTTTCTTCTGTATCATCGAAGGTTAGAGGATGGAAAAAATATTTCTTTGGTGATGTTTTAATGACAGGCTCCGCTCTAGGAGCATACTCCAACTGCCTCGTAGTCCTTGGAGAAGAAACTTTTCCTGTTTCAGCTTATTTTATCTTGGGTGCCCTGGATAAGCATCTAGTGGTTGGATTTCTCGGCGAAATCTTACCTGTAACTGGAACATAGTTTAGAGACTGTGAAAAAAAATAGGATGTGTATATAAATTCCGACCAACAAATTCACAAACTTGAACACATACCTCTGCAGCTTGTTAAACCTAGTTTTGATAATCAGAGGGTTAGTACAGTCTCGAGACACTCATTTTTCTCCTTCAGATGCTTTGGGATTCAACTTGTGCACAGAATGAATTGGTTCAAAAACCATTCTAAATATTTAAACATGGATGAACTTACCTTGTCGCATTAAGCATTCAATTCAGGTTATGAGTGTAATTTCATTAAATCTTCTACCAAATATTCAAAGTTGTTTAAAATTAAATTCATCGCAGGTTGATGATGCAGGCATGGGTGGTAATCTGGTCTATCGATGATTTCAAATTTTTGTTGTTTAATCAGTGCATGAGGTAGCAACAAATGCGGGATCGGGCATTAACTGGTCTATTAAATGTCCAAATCCGATTGTATCTTATGCCGCAAACATCTCATCGTTTCGCTAGTTTAGTTGGTGGATCGTGGGGTTGGGATTGTGATTCAAACATTTTCATTGATATCTTCTAGAAAAATCTTGGATGACGATCGATCTTTCCATATAGAGCTGAAGTGAAAAAGATGACTAGGAGGCATGACTAGGACCCAGGGAACCTAAAAATCACTCGAGATGAAACTAGTTCGTATGACCCCTTTACGTGGTAAAGACACTTGGCATTCGATACCAGTGACTTCATTTGCTTGTGTTAATCAGAATCAGGAATTTCTTCAAGATATACGTTCTAAAACCCAATCCTATATTGTCGACGCTGAAAAGTATCAAGGATCGAAGATCGATGATAAATCTATGCAATTGATCTCAGACTGACTCTCTCAAAAAATTCCCAATGCTAAAAATGCATCGGGGATCGATGATCGATGATATGTTTGTCACAGAAAAAATTATTGTTGTAACCTTTGTGGATTTTCCCAACCCCAATAAAGCACATCAGTCATATACTATCGATAATTTCTTTACATCCTTCGTTAATATCTATCCTTCCCATATTTTTCCGATGTCGAAGGGGATCGACTATCTCTTGAAACTTCATGCAAATAACTTACACTGACCAACTCCACCCTCTACCGATGCTAATGGGGGTCGAAGCTTGATGAAATTTGTAATTGTGTGGTTCCTTAACTTGCCTGAATATTTTCTGACGTCAACCCTGAGCGCATTAGGTGCAGTGGTCAATTGTCGATTCTTAATTTGGGTGTCAAGTTCTTTTAGACATGAGGTTTCACAAGTTCAAACAAACCTGACTTGATGATAAGAGTCATGATACAAAACAAAGATAACCCATTTCCCAAATTCAAATCGATTCAGATAGTGAATAAAACAAGTGGTACCCAAAAGTGATAGAATTTCATAAGGATTTTAGGGTGTATTGAGCGCTCAATAGACTAGTCAAAGTGAAAGTCAAAGGTTGACTTTGTTGGCATGTTTATAGGCAGAGTATGCTTGTCATTGATGGAAAGATCAGAATCTCCAGTGATTGCAAAGCAGGAACAATGTAAGCTCAAGAGGATTAGCGCATTGTCACATGAGGTGTGCACCAGGGATGAGGTTAACTCATTGCCAAAGCTCAATAAAGATCAGAGCGATCGAATGGCAAGATAAACAGTGTAAGCTCAGAAGGAGGAAAACAATCAAATCACGATAAAGGTTTTCATAATTTTGTAGATCGGGGAATCCAAAGGAAAGGGATTCAAACTCACGATATGTGACATCGCGAAAATATCTAGACCATCAGATCACTAAGGAATGTGGACCGTTGATCAGGCATGAAGAAGTTGTTTTGGATTTTCATAGATCAGGAAATCCAAAGGAAAGGGATTCAAACTCACGATATGCGACATCACGAAAATATATGGATCGTCAGATCACCAGGGACTATTGAATGTTGATCAGGCATGAAGAAGTTGTTTGGGAGTTTCACAGATAGGGAAATCCAAAGGAAAGGGATTGAAACTCACGATATGCGACATTATGAAAAGATCTCAACCGTCAGATCACCAAGGATTTTGGATCGTTGATCAAGCATGAAGAATGCTCTTGAAGTGGCGAAATCGCAATAAAGATCTGGACTGTTGGTTCCAGAGGACACATGGCGAACGATCATCATTTCGATGAGTGTAAATTCAAAGGAGCGAAGTGCTCATTTGATTGGCGAGTGGTCACATATAGTGGTCACATTGTCGAGAGATAGAGAGCAGAGCTAGAGAAGCCAAGCTCTATTTCAGAGTTCATGACATGGAAATTCAAGAGAACTAATCACAGAATAACCAAGATGTGAAACTGTGAAATGACTTTTCAAATAAGGCTGTGGTCACAGCCAATGGTTACACTGGCGGAAAATAGATGAAGGAGCTAGCAATGTTAAGCTCCATCTCGGAGTCTTGACGATTGCAACTTGGAGCATCAAGACCTTTCATCATAGGAATCGCGATATGCGAGATTGTGATGAGATCTGGACCATCAAATCATCGGAGATCTCGACCGTTGATTAGGCTCGATGAAGTTTATAAATTCACAAAATATGAAGTGCCTTTTGGCATAGCCTGTGGTCACCTACGGTGGTCACATGAAGGGAAGAAGCTAGTGGTTCTAGGCTCCATATTGGAGTCTCGGTGATCGCGACTTGGAGTGTCGAGATCCTTTATCACAGGAATGCCGAGATACGAGATCATGAAATCAAAACCCTGTTTAGCGCTCGGTCACAACCAGTGGGGCATATGAATTAAAATGCAAGAGCCTATGAACTCCATCCAACGGTGTAGGTGAATTTAAGTATGATCGAAGGGCTATTGTTTCTCTTAAAAGTTAATCGAACAATGGTGATTCAGTTGCTGAAGCGGTCATTGGAGGTTCAGAGTGTAACTGCTAGAAACCACTGATGGTTTCTTCCAGAGGACTCGAAGAGACTTCTATGTGATTATCAGAGGAGCTGAAGAGTCTCTAGGAATATGCCCGTGGAATGAAGACTATTCGTAGAGGCAATAGACAGATGGATCTAATTGCCAGAAAAGATGAAGAGTTTCCATGATGAACAGGTAAAGTACTCAACATGAGAGAGCATGTAGAAGCATGGTGGGATGGATGCACAAGGTGCACATAGACTATAAGTATGAAAAATAGAGAAGAGATGGGTGTTGTTGTGGTTGAGAGGGATTCGGGAGTGTAGAAGGAGGAGGGTACAACAACTAAAATACAATGAAGAGGAATGGAGTATCGGATGGACATGGAACATAGAGCGTAAAAGGTAGAAACACATAAAACGCAAGGTATGTGTGGAGCAAGACAATGAGACACTAAAGGGAAGGCTGAGGAGCTCTCATAGAAAAATACAGAAGATGAGAAATCCGAAGAAGATGTAGACAGAGAGACACTGATACAGGAGAGAAAAGTAGCATAGAAAAACAATGACAAGTCTGGTAAGCTAATGATAAATATTGTATCAGTGTCATAAGTTTCATTAGAAAATATTTATACTAAGGTTGGAAGGGAGGTGCTAGGTAGGACTGTTGTCCTCAAAGGTTCAAGTGGGTGCTTGAACACAGGGAGTTATAGCTTCCATCTGGTTGCAACTAGAGAAACCAGGGTGGCAGGGTGGTGCAAGGGAGAATTCTTGTTCTCTGTTTTACAGGTTGGTGCCTATATGATCGAAAGTTGGTGCTTCCATTCAGTTGGTGCTCGAACACTTGGTGAGTTTGTGCTCCCTTCTAGTTGGTGCTAGAGAAACACAGGGAGTTGGTGCTTCCTTCTAGTTGGTGCTAGAGAAACAAGAGATTTGGTGCTCTCAGCAAGTAGAAGCTCACAAAACAGAGGTTGCAGCCTCATTATGAGTTGGTTCTCATATGTATGATAATGTAAAGAATGTAAAGATTACTTATCATATAAAGAAGAAGAGGTTTTTACCCTCTATGGGTTTCCTCAAGAAATATCTGTCTCTGTGTATCTCATATGTGTGATTGATGCTGAATGTGCTATTACTTATTTCCCTGCATTATCGTGATTGTCATTGAGTACTTTGTAAAGAGTTTAAAATAAGCATAATTGTTTAAGCACGGTAACAACTGATTCACCCCCCCTCTCAGTTGTCCAACAATTGGTATCAGAGCTGCTAGCCCCCTTTTATCTAAGGGTATATCCTAGAGCTTAAACATCTCAAGCAATGAAGGAAATTCAACCAATAAGGCTCCTCTGTTCAATGGAACAAACTTTGCCTTCTGGAAAGTGAGAATGAGAACCTACATAATGGATTTAGGAGAAGATATATGGGATGTGGTAGATACTGGTTATGTAAAGCCAATTGTACTAGCTAATAAGGATGACAAGCTAGAATTTAGCTTCAATGCTAAGGCTATGAATGCTATCTTGAGTGGACTTGCAGAAGAAGAATTCGTAAAAGTTATGCACTTAGGATTTTCCAAGCTATGAAGGCAATGAGAAGGTAAAGGATGCCAAGCTTCAAACCTACAAAATATAGTTTGAACAACTGAAGATGAAGGAAGATGAAACTATTGGAAAATACTTTTTGAGAGTAGAAGAAATGGTAAATGCAATGAAAGCACTTGTGAAAAAATTGAGGAACCTTCTTTAGTTAAGAAAATCTTGAGATCTCTCCCAGATAGGTTCAACCTGAAGGTCTCTGTTATAGAAGAACTTAATGATCTAAAAAACTTGGAGTTTGATCAACTTCTAGGAACATTGACTGCATATGAAATGAGAATAGTTAAAGATAAACCCACTTTCAGGGAAGCATCATTTAAAGCAGACAAGAATGAGGATTCTAAGCCCGATGAAATTGAAGAAAAATTTGTGAAGAGACTGAAGAAGGGATCATGCAAATACAAAGGTAAATTGCCTTTCAAATGTTTCAACTATGGTAGGATAGGTCATTTTGCAAATAAATGTCCCCACAAAGGAAAGGATCAGACATGTGATGATGAGGAGAAGTACAAACACCGAAATTTCTTTAAAGAGAATAACTTTAAGAAGAAAAGTCTTTGCGTAAACAATGATGATGATCCTTCAGATGATGAAGACAATGACTCCTCTATTGAAGATAAACTAAATGATTTCATACTTATGGCCAAAGAGGATTATGATAATAACAACATAGGAAGTGATTCTAATGAAGAAGAAGTTGTGGTTGACATGGAAGGAGAATTGATCAATGCACTGAAAGAGATTGATAGACTAAGAATTAAGAATAGAAAGAAAAGACAATTGCTGATACAGTTTGAGAAAGACAGTAAAGAACCTGATGAAGACCTTGTCCTACTAAAAGTGGAATTAGAAGAGGCAAAGAAAATCGAAGACATTATGAAATGACATTTATCAGAAAAGAAGGAAAGATGTGAAGCCTTAGAACAAGAAGTAGTAAAAACTAGGAAAGAGATGGAGAAGTTTCAAGCCTTGTATAATCAGAATCTGTCAAGTATCAAAGCCTCATAAGGATTAGCCACCATTTTGAATTATCAAAGGAATCCAAAGCTGAAAACTAGTTTGGGTTATGAAGAGGGATCAATTAGTGGTAAGCCAAGAAATGAATAACCCATCATGTTTGTCAAATCTACAACCAATGACAACAACAAACCCGCAGAGACAAAGGAAGACAATTAGCCGCCTAGGATGAGTAAATAAAAAGGTGTTAGGTATGAATCTGTAGAACAAAGAAATAATGCGCTCTCTACTGAAAGACGTTATCAGCATGGAAGAAATCGATTTGCTCAAAGAAGACAACCATTTTCCAGGTACAAAGAACTTTTCTATGGCTATTGTTTCTACTGTTCTAACTTTGATCACAAAGCTGTAAATTGTTCCTTAAGACTTAGACATGAGAAATTAAGATTTCAAAGGAATAAATATTGGTCACAACAAAGAATGATACAACCAAGTAACAAACCTTCACAGATTGCAAATTGCCAAATTAAGTCTAGGGACATGCAACTAAGGAGGTCAAGAAATAATCAATAGTCAATGAGTAGACAACATTGCAACAATAATTTAAACCTATTGAGCAATGAGATTGAATGATACATCTATCAAAACTATGGACATAAATCTGTTGACTGTCGATTAAGGAACTATGAACCAGATTTGAATTTCTCTGTTGAAAATGTCAAGGTTTGGAAGAAGAAATAAAGTGACAAGTGTGGACTAGTGTTGTCAGCTCAAATAAAAACAAACCCTCAGTATATAGACAATGGATTCTCCAAACATATGATGGGAGACAAAGGTAAGTTTCTATATCTAAGTGAAATCAAATCAGGAAACGTAACCTTTGGAAATGATGCTCCAGGTAAAATAAAGGGTAAAGGGATGGTGAGTTTAAATAATGGAAAAGGAAAATCCCAAGATGTTCTACTTGTAGATGGACTGAAACAAAATCTGCTCAGTGTAAGTCAAATGTGTGACAGAGGATGTGAAGTGGTGTTCACGTGCAAGGAATGCAATATAAAGTCTGTAAACTCAGGACAAGTGGTGGCCAAAGGCATAAGGACAAAAAATAATGTATATGTTCTGAAAGAAAATAGATAAGAATGTCATCTAAGCAAACATGATGAAAGCTAGTTATGGCATAGGAGACTTGGACATCTAAACTTTGACCACTTAATCAAACTCAAAAATCTCGAGGCAGTAAAAGATCTTCCGAGAATATCAAAGCCCCAAGATTCAATGTGTAAACCCTGCCAAGTAGGAAAGCTAAACAAGACACAGTTTAAGTCCAAGAGCATTACTTCAACAGAGAAACCACTCCAACTAGTTCATATGGATTTATGTGGACCATCAAGACAGGAAGGCACAGGGAAAGAAAACTACTTCATCCTAATTATTGATGATTACTCCGAACTTACTTGGGTTGCATTTCTCAAGGAAAAAGCTGAAGCATTTGAGAAGTTTAGAATATTTAAGGCTTTAACTGAGACTCAAACAGGAAAGAGGTTAAGGGAAGTAAGATCAGACCGAGGAGGAGATTTTATGTCAAGTGACTTCAAGAAATTTTGTGATAAGCATGGGATCAAGAGAGAATACACAATCCCAAGAACTCCACAACAAAATGGAGTATTTAAGAGGCAAAACAGAACAGTGCAGGAAATGGCCAAGTCAATGATGAATGAGAAGAACATTGGTCAAACCTACTAGGTAGAAGCAATACACACAACAGTCCATGTTCTTAACAAATCCCACCTCAAACCACAAAGTGACAAGACACCTTATGAAATGTTGTATGGGAGACCTTCTTCAATCAAACACTTCAAAGTCTTTGGGAGTAAATGTTACATAAAGAATAATGATGCGAACCTTGGAAAATATGATGACAGGGCTGATGAAGGTATCTTCTTAGGATATGCTACAAACAGTAAAGGATACAGATGCTATAATAAGAGGCCGCATAAAATGGTTGACTGTATTGACATAAAAGTTGATGAAGGAATCCCAACAAGAGAGGTGTACAATAATGAGTCTTCCACAGAGGAAACAACTAAAGTTGAAGATGAACAGGTCTAAGAATTAGAAAATGAAGACTTTGAATCAGATGAAGACTCAGATACTTAGATAGACTCAAATCAGCAGGCTCCTTCAAACTCCTCCTCTAGAATTACTCAAAACAATCATCCTACAAGTCATATAATTGGTGAAAAAGACAAAGGTGTACAAACCAGGAAAAAGATAATTAAAAATACCGAGCAATCACATATAGCTCTCATATCCATGCTAGAACCCAAGAACGTTAATGAAGCTAGCAAAACTGACCTTTGGGTTAAAGCAATGAATGATGAACTTGATAAGATTGAGAAAAACAATACGTGGGAGATGGTTCATAGACTGGAAGGTAAAAATATCATTGGTTCCAAATGGATCTTTAAGAATAAGTTGAATGAGTAGGGACAAGTTGTCAGGAACAAAGCAAGATTGGTCTGTAAGGGCTATTCTCAAATAGAAGGACTGGATTTTGATGAAACATTTTCACCTGTAGCACGACTAGAAGCTATCAGAATATTTCTTGCCTATGCTTGTCATAAAAGGTTTAAAGTCCATCAAATGGATGTCAAGTCATATTTTCTAAACGAAGATTTAAATGAAGAAGTCTATATGGAACAACCAAAGGGTTTCGAACTGTCTGATAACCCTGACTTAGTATGCAAGATGAAGAAATCTTTATGTGGGTTAAAACAAGCTCCTCGTGCCTGGTATCACAGACTGGATACGTATCTCAAAGACAAAGGGTTCAAGAGAGGAATAATTGACAACAATTTGTATATCAAAACAAAGGGTGATGATTTTCTCATTGTGTTGGTTTATGTAGATGACATCATCTTTGGATGTAATAAGGACTCATTGGTAAAATGGTTTGCTTCTACCATGGAGTCTGAGTTTGAAATTTCTATGATAGGTGAACTGTCATTTTTTCTTGGTCTGCAAATTACTCAGAGGTATGAAGGGATGTTCATTTCTCAAGAAAAATATCTAATAGAAATGTTGAAAAGGTTTCAAATGGAAGAAATTAAACCTGTGGGAACACCCATGGTTACTGGATGAAAATTAAGCAAGGATGACGACTCACCTAATTTTGATCAAAGTTCATATAGATCAATGATAGGCAACCTGTTGTACATCACAACATATCGCCCAGACATAATGGATGTTGTTGGAAGGTAGGAAGATATCAGTATGCACCTAAATAGAGTCATTTGCTAGCTGTCAAAAGGATATTCGGGTATTTGAAAGAAACAATGACTTATGGTCTGTGGTATCCCAGAAATCAGAATTTTCAGTTAATTTCTTATTCAGATGAAGATTGGGCAAAATGTGTTGATGAGAAGAAAAGCACCAGTGGAGGAGAATTCTTCCTGGGTGACTCGTTAGTAGCATGGCTTAGTAAAAATAAAAGTTCCATTTCTTTATCGACTATAGAGGCATAGTACATTGCTGCTACTACCTATTGCACTCAGGTATTATGGATGATCCAGACACTTGCAGACTTGGAGGTAAAATACGCAGCACCGATCCCAATTCATTGTGATAACACTAGTGCCATCAATGTGTCTAAGAATCCTATACTCCACTCCAAGACCAAGCATATTCCCATAAAATACCATTTTTTGAGAGAGAAGGTCACCAATTAGGTTGTTAAGGTCCATTACATTCCAACCACAAAACAAATTGCAGACATCTTTACTAAACCCCTAGCCAAGACACCATTTGAATATCTCCGACAGAAGCTGGGTGTGATCCCATATTACACCTAAGAAAGTCCATCTTGTTAGGGGGAGTTTTATACTGATTGAATATCTCATACCTCCTAAAATTACTGTAACAGCTCAGGGGGAGCATGTTTTCTTTGACATTGACATCAAAGGGGGAGAAAAAGGAGTGGTCCAGACTGGATGCTACAGTTGGAGGTCCAAACAAATTAGCGCAGGTATTCAGGGTTTCCATCAATGCCAAAGGGGGATATCATTGGCATGTTTACAAGCAGAGTGTGCTTGTCATTGATGGCAAGATCAGAATCTGCAACGATGGAAAAATAGGAACAATGTAAGCTCAGGAGGATTAGCGCAGAGTCGCACGAGGTGTGCACTAGGGATGAAGTTAACTCATTGCCAAAGCTCGAGAAAGATCAAAGTGATCGAATGGAAATATTAGCAGTGTAATCTCAGAAGGAGGAAAACAATCAAAGCATGAAAGAGGTTTACAAAATTTCATAGATCAGGGAATCCAAAAGAAAGGGATTCAAACTCATGATATGTGACATCGCGAAAAGATCTGGACCACCAGATCACCAAGGATTGCAGACCGTTGATCAGGCATGAAGAAGTTGTTTCGAAGTTTCACAGATCGGGAAATCCAAAGGAAAGGGATTCAAACTCACGATATGCGACATCGCGAAAAGATCTGGATCGTTAGATCACGAGGGACTTTGGACTATTGATCATGCATGAAGAAGTTGTTTCAGAGTTTCACAGATCGATAAATCCAAAGGAAAGGGATTAAAACTAATGAAATGAGACATCATGAAAATATCTGGACCATCATATCACCAAGGATTATGGATCGTTGATCAGGCATGAAGAATGCTCGTGAAGTGGAAAAATCGCGATAAATATTTGGACCGTTGGATCCAGAGGACACATGGAAAAAGATCAGCGTTTCACTAAGTGGAAAGTCAAAGGAGTGAAGTGCTCATTTGATTGGTGAGTGGTCACATTGTCGAGAGCTAGAGAGAAAAGCTAGAGAAGCCAAGCTCTATTTCAAAGTTCATGACATGGATAGTCGAGAGAAATCATCACAGAAAACCCGAGATGTGAAAGTGAAAAATGACTTTTCAAATAAGGTTGTGGTCACAACTAGTGGTTACATTGGCGGAAGATAGAGGAAGGAGCTAGCGATGTTAAGCTCCATCTCGGAGTCTCGACGATCGTGACTTGGAGCATCAAGACCCTTCATCATAGGAATCACGATATGCGAGATCGCGATGAGATATAGACCATCGGATCATCGGAGATCTCGACTGTTGATTAGGCTCGATGAAGTTTATAAATTCATGAAATATGAAGCCCCTTTTCGCGCAGCCTATGGTCACCGCCGGTGGTCACGTGAAGGGAAGAAGCTAGAGGTGCTAGGCTCCATCTCAGAGTCTCAGTGATCGTGAATTGGAGTGTCGAGATCCTTTATCATAGGAATGACGAGATACGAGATCACGAAATCAAAACCCTGTTTAGTGCTCGGTCACAACCAGTGGGGCATATGAATTAAAATGAAAGACCCTACAAACTCCATCGAACGGTGCAGGTGAATTTAAGTATGATCGAAGGGATGCTATTGCTCTTAACATTTAATCGAACAGTGGTGATATAGTTGCTGAAGTGGTCATTGGATGTTCATAGTGTAACCACTAGAAACCACTAATGGTTTCTTCCAGAGGACTCGAAGATACTTCTATGTGATTATCAGAGGAGCTGAAGGAATCTGCTAGTAGAATGAAGACTGTTTGTAGAGGCAATTGACAGATGGATCTAATTGCCAGAGAAGATGAAGAGTTGCCATGATGAATAGGTAGAGTACTTGACATGAGAGAGCATGCAGAAGCATGGTGGGATGGATACACAAGGTGCACAAAGACTATAAGTATGTAGAACAGAGAAGATATGGGTGTTGCTATGGTTGAGAGGGATTCAAGAGTGTAGAAGGAGCAGGGTATAGTAGCTGAAATACAATGAAGAGGAATGGAGCATCAGATGGACATGGTGCATAGAGAATAAAAGGTAGAAGCACATAAAACACAAGGTATTGGTGGAGCAGGATAGTGAGACACTAAAGGGAAGGCTGAGGAGCTCTCGTAGAGAAAAAAGGATGATCAAAAATCCAAAGAAGATGTAGACAGAGAGACACTGATATAGGAGAGCAGAGTAGCATAGTAGAACAATGACAAGTCTGGTAAGATAGTGATAAATATTGTATTCGTGTCATAAGTTTCATTAGCAAATATTTATACTAAGGGTGGAAGGGAGGTGCCAGGGAGGACTATTTTCCTTAGAGGTTCAAGTGGGTGTTTGAACATAGGGAGTTGTAGCTTCCATTTGGTTGCAACTAGAGAAACCAGTGTGGCAGGGTGGTGCAAGGGAGAACTCTCGTTCTTTTTTTTACAGGTTGGTGCTTCTATGATCGGAAGTTGGTGCTTCTATCCAATTGGTTCTGGAACACTTGGGGAGTTGGTACTAGAGAAACATAGGGAGTTGGTGCTTCCTTCTAGTTGGTGCTAGAGAAATAAGAGAGTTGGTGCTCTCAACAAGTAGCATATTGCAAAACAGAGGCTGCAGCCTCATTATGAGTTGGTGCTCATATGTATGATAATGTAAAGAATGTAAAGATTACTTATCATATAAAGAAGAAGAGGTTTTTACCCTCTATGGGTTTCCTCAGGAAATATCTATCTCTGTGTATCTCATATGTGTGATTGATGCTGAATGTGCTATTACTTATTTCCCTGCATTATTGTGACTGTCATTGAGTGCTTTGTAAAGAGTTTAAAATAAACATAACTATTTAAGCATGGTAACAACTGATTCACCCCCCCACCCCCCTCTAAGTTGTCCAACAGACTTCTGGTCAAATTGATTTTGTGGTCAGAGTTGAAATTTTAGTATTTATAGCTTGTTATAATCATTGAATCTTCTAATTGAGTTTCTAATCTCTTCTTGTCAATATGGTATCTAGTTTCAAATTGGAAGACAGGTTGCACGATGCTACAAGGTTTCAAAGGTATGCGCTTACATACATTATCTAAGTTATATCATCTAGAAAAACATGAGTTTGTTTGAAAGGAAAGTATTAGAGATCTTGTCCAAGATGTAATATTGGATTCAATGCATTCAGAAGAACAAGTGCACCTGTCATAGTAGTTGAGGCTTCAGGTTCCAGGTTTGATTAAATTGTTAAGCTTCAAATTTGTGTATATCAAGGGTGATAGTTGCTACATTACAATTTGTGAAGGAAATCTTTGAAAGATTATATTATTGCAAGATGCAATGAATACTCGACAACATATGAATACTATTAATATAGATTCTTATTGTACTTGTTCACAAGTTAAACTAACATCTCCCTTAGATAGATATTTCTTTTTTCTCTTGTTGTTCTTGTTTAGGGTAGGTATCCTTGTGAAATATGTTTGATGAACAATCCTTCCAGAACTTTCATAAAATAAGTTTATAAGGATGAAACAACTTCCATATTGGAAACAATCAGAACATATAGAAACAAAATTAAAGAGACTCAGAGGAATCAGAATCAAGGGAAGTCATGAATCAAAAGGAAACCATAATAAGTTTGTGACACTTTGTAGAAAGCAAAGAGAGATGCAACAAATAGAATCATGGACTCTCTTAGATGGAGGGAGATGATCACATAATTCCAAAATATGAGCATGTATATTTCTCATTCAGGCATGAAGCTAGGATTAGGAGGGAGATAATCCCCAATGATATGATCCATTAAAGAAGAATCCTTAAAGACTATGAAGTATCTATCCATGTTCTTCATTGGAAGTAGCAGTCATGATAAGAAGCACATGTTCAACTTGACTCTAGAAGAAGTCTTCTTCGGAAAGAAGCCTTGAATATCCTTGATTGCCCATCTACATTTATGTTCTTATGGTGGAAGGAAAAATTTGGAGCCTTCAAGAAAGAAGGGAATGTAATCAATAGAAGATTCTATGGACTCCAACATTGAAGAGAAACATGAGGAAGAACATCAAGATTCCAAGAAAGAAAGAAAAGTCAGAAAAACAAATTGAACCAATTTGAACCCACGAGAAGCAGTTAAGAAGAAGGAATGGAAAAAAGTTGTGATGAAGAACAACGTATGTGAGAAATTGTGAAAATACTTAATCATTGATAGATAAGAGGCAAGACTCAAGGATAGAGGGTTCTCCCAGTAGGAGGAAGGTGACTACGATGAAATTGTTTTCTAGTAACCAGATATACCTCTACCTGAGCCATTATATCTCTTGCAATATCCATGGGTTGGAGTTTACATCAGATGAATGTAAAGACTATTCTTCTCAATAGAGTAATTGAAGAAGAAGCATATGTAGAGGAACCTCAAAGTTTTAAGGTATGCTAGAAAGAGACCCTTGCATGAAAATGGAAGAATACCTTGTATGAATTCAATAAAGCTTGGTGTAGAACCTCTAATGTACAACAAAATCATGGTGAAAACTTCCAATGACAAAAGAAGTATATTGAAATGGTTCTTCAACAAGTCCAGGATGATGGATTGTAAATCCATGGAAAAACTCCCATGATGACAGATATGAAGAAGTTGAGAGAATTCAATCTAGTAGACTCATCTCTATATTGACAATTGATTGGATCATTAATGTATTTGGAGAATACTCAGCCAGACATTTGTTTTGTGGGACGTTTAAGTTATGATATACAACTGCATGGAATTATCGATTTAGATTGGACAGGGAGAGAAAAAGACAAAATAAGTGATACTTGGATATATTTTAGTTTTATCTTTGCCATGATGTCATGGGATAGTAGGAAACTGAAGTCTGTTACACTCAAGACTACAAAATAAGAGAATATTGCAGCTTGTGATGCTTGTACGAAAGCAGTGTGACTTTGTAAGTTGGTTTTTGGACTGTCTGATCAGGTGCTATATTCGACCATGATATATTGTGATGATCTAATATGTGTGAAGCTTTTAGAGATCCCAATATTCCATGATAGGTCGAAGCACATTGATATCAAACATTATTTTCTATGTGATAAAGTCTAGAGGGGGGAAGTGGTTCTCCAATATATCTCCACAACTAAGAAGATAACAAATATTTTGGTAAAGCCTCTGTCCAAGATGAAACATTTGCATACTTAAGGGACAAGCTGGGGCTCATGGAGATAAATTATTTATTGAAAGGGGATGTGATTAATCCTATATTTGGAGGGAGCACTTATATGTTATTGATTTATGGACATTCATTTTCCAGTTCAGAAAATGGTCCAGGTTGGGAAGTTCCTTTCCAATCCGGAAAGTGGTTCGATATTTCAAACGGATAATCATTTTCTAGTTCGGAAAATGGTCCAGATCAGACAATAATTTTTGTAATTAAAACAGTCTGATAGCTTGTTGATGTACCATAGACTGTGATTCCCCTAGTTTCCAATGTGGGGGAATGGTCTAGGACATTCATTCCTTTTGGAAGTCACTTTGAGTAATGGTTAAGTAGAATGGTCCACCTCCATAGGAAGTCATTCTTTCAAAGTTCACAGTTGTGAGCATTTTCAAAGAATGGTCCATTTTGGAGGTTGGTGCATGACAATCATTTCCATAGGAAATGGTCCAAACAATCATTCCCTAGGGAAGACTCATTTTCTCCAGGTTGCACTGTGATTAGTGCATGAGTAATGGCCCAATTAGGTGAATGGTCCAGGTTCAAAAATCAAGGACATGCATTCCATAGGGTAGAATCATTCTCTCCAGGTTGCACTATGATTAGTGGTTGAGGAATGGCCCAATTAGGTTAGTGGTCCAATCTCAGAAATCAGGGACAATTATTCTTCTATGCTTGGCAAGAATAGTCCAGATATCCCATGGTTGATGTTTTACTTTCTGAGGGCATATTATCTTCCAGATATGATAGACGTGAGGGAAAGAATGGCCGAGATGACTCAGTTTGTATCATGATATTGCTTATGCAAGTTGATATTAGATGATATGATTGTTGTGGATATTGTATGTCTATAGAAAATAGTTGTATGCTATTGTCGTGGATGTGTTCCACTAGTTGTGACTATGTGTCATTGGTTAGTAGTTGTGTGCTACTAGGAGTGGTTGTGTACCACTGGATATTAGTCATGTACTACTATTGATATACACAATTGTGTTCTATTGGATGTAGATTTTTAATGACTAAAATCAACAAACTAAAATTATTTCAAACACTTAGAAACCTAGAGATAACTATCTTCATAAACTTCATAAATGAAAAAACCCACATTAAGAAATTTCCATAAGCAAAAATTCGCATTGCTAAGAAAAATATGTAGCGGAAAAACACAGTGAACAACAACCCAATAACACTCAAAAATTTAGGCAAATGTCAGGGAAACCCCCAATGTGGGGAAACCCAATGAGAGAGAGAGAGAGAGAGATTATTATTATGCTTCAAGAAAGTACAAAACAACAACAAAACCACATTTACATCCAAGGAAAATACCTCAGCACCAAATATGTCCCACATAAATCTACCTCGTTTTCCATGCCAAAACTGTACTATTGTACGACGACCTCTATACCTTGTTATCCATGCCCGCAGTCAGTTGTATGAACTATTCTGTACGACCCAGAAATAGTGAACAAAAAGATGAAATCCACCTCGAAATCCATGCTCGAAGCTGTCTTGATTTCCATGCCAAATACGTATGGTTGTATAGACTGTATGGAATCATACAGACTATATGGATCTGTATAGTATGACCTCCCATAAAAGAAAAAAAAATTCGGCCCAAAAATCACAAAAAAAATTCTCGAGATCCGTGCCCTCCTTCCTTGGAAAACATGCCCTCTTTGATGCTCACTTTCCTCTCTCAATCATGCTTAGAAAATATCTCTAACTCTCCTCCCAATGTCCTCTCAACATATCTTGCACACTACCCAATGCATTCTTTTATAATCTGAAAATGACATTTCCCCCCCAAAGTGTCTTTTCACTTTCCCCAACCCTAGATCCAAAGGCCAAGATTAGATCTTTCCTTTTTCAAGATCAAGGGTCATGATCCATTCCCTCCAAAATGAATCACTTGAAATATTAAATTGATTTCACTTTATTACATAAGTTCTTTATGAAAATAAAGTCACTTTAAAAATAGAAGGTACACTTTATTTAAAAAGTCACTTTAATAAAAGAACCACTTAAAACAAATTTATAAAAACTATTACAAAGTTAAGTTCCTGGTAGTGTAAACATTAAGGTAACATCCGCATACAAGACAAAACATGTGGAGTACCTCCCAAACTAAAAACTAACACTCCCTCTTAGCGAGGGAGGTACTTCTGTTAGCACCACCAGAATTTGTCTCCATCTCAACAGCTACCATAGCTGCTCCCTCTGTACCAAAAATTTTTGCTCCCTATGAACATGAAGCCACTACTCCCACTGCACTAGAAGCCTCTGCTACTACCTCTGTTGTACCACAAACTGAAGACATGATCCTAGGAGACTGCACACTCTCCTGAGAATCCAACTGTGTCGACTCATGCCTATTGAGTCCCTTGAGTGTCCCAGAAGAAGACTGAGTTCCATGTAACTTCTCTCTCTCCTGTGCTACTTGCCAACTCTCCAACACAGAATCTGAGTCCTAAAATCCACTGGACCCCAACACAGGCCTACCCAACAATCTGTACAAGCCCTCATACTTGACACCAAGAATTACTGTTGTGTCAACAGTTGCTCCCAATGGATACAAAAACACATGTCCACTATTGAAAACAACTCCAAATCCATGCTTATCCAACTGAGAGAAAATTGAATGTCAACTCTGGAACATATAACACCTCACCAACCTCCAAAATACCCCCTGACTCTAGTTGGAATCTCATCCTTCCAACCCCCTTTACTGTGTGTTGTGGGCCAGATCCATAATTCATGCTATAGTCTGAGTCTATCTCTATAAGATCAAGAAAAAATGACCTCAACCCGGTCATGTGTCGAGAAGAACCAAAATCCACAAACCTAGATTCAATGTCCTCGAACACTAGGCATCCACTGCCCATGGAACCAGCCATGAGAGAGAACTCCTTCTCAAATCTCTGAGCAAACTCTACTGAAGTTGACACCTTTGGTTCCGGTTTCTTCTTCTTCTTGTTCGGACATTGACTTCTCCAACAGCTCCCAACTCATCCTTCACTTATGCAACCTGGGTGAGGTAGGTGGCCACACTCTCTCCTTTGACCATCTTAGCTCCATGTAACTTGTCCCGGAGAGCCATTTTCTAGTTCTTGTTCTTAGCCTCATACAAGCCTTTTAGTGAAACCCACATTTCATTCATTGTCTTCTTCTTAGCCAAATGTGGAATAAGGTGGTCTCTGACCCCATCCAAGATGATTCTCTAAGTCTTGGCTTCCCTCACCTCATGAACATCAAGAGCTATGGGATCTGAAGCAAATATAGACACAATGGTATTCAAAAATGACCACAATTTGTTATCCTTGATAACACTGTTGATTCTAAACTTCTACTGCAGGTAGTTGGAGATCCCCTCCAATATATATTCAAACCTGATGCTGGAAGTCATCTTTGTCCACCTCACACTGAACCTTTTCTTCCTTCTTCAATAAAATACAACAACAAATCACTTGTTGTTCCAAGTGCAAATGCTGCCCACTGAACTTCAGAGCACAAGCTCTAATACCATGTAGATTTTTAATGACTAAAATCAACAAACTGAAATTTTGTCAAACACTTAGCAACCTACATAAAATTGGCTTCATAAACTTCATAAATGCAAAAACCCACATTAAGAAATTTCCATAAGAAGAAATACACATTGCTAAGCAAAATATGCAGCGGAAAAACACAGTGGACAACAACCCAATAACACTCGGAAATTTAGGCAAATGTCAGGGAAAACCCCAATGTGGGGAAACCCAATAAGAGAGAGATATATCTTATTATTATGCTTCAGGAAAGTACAAAACAACAACAAAACCGCATTTACAGCCAAGGAAAATACCTCATAGCACCAAATCTGTCCCACAGAACTCTGCCTCGTTTTCTATGCAAAAATCGTACTGTTGTACGACCACCTTTGTACCTTGATTTTCATTCCCATAGTCAACTGTACAAACTATTCCGTACGACCCAAAAATAGTGAACAAAAATTGAAATCTACCTCGAAATTTGTGCCTGAAGCTTCCTCAATTTTTGTGCCAAATCCGTATGTCTGTACTGAATTGTACAGACTATACGGATCCGTACAATATGACCTTCCACAACAGAAAATAAATTTTTGACCCAAAACTCACAGAAATATTTTCTCAGGATTCGTGCCCTCCTTCCTTGGAAAACATGCCCTCTTTTCTGCTCATTTTCCTCTCTCAAGAATGCTCAGGAAATCTTTCTAACTCTCCTCTCGATGTCCTCTCAACATGTCTTGCACACTACCCAATGCATTCTTTTATAATCTAAAAATGACATTTCCCCCCCCAAAGTGTCTTTTCACCTTCCCAACCCTAGATCCAAAGGCCAAGATTAGATCTTGCCTTTTTCAAGATCAAGTGTCATGATCCATTCCCTTCAAAATGAATCACTTGAAGTATTAAAGTGATTTCACTTTATTACATAAGTACTTTATGAAAATAAAGTCACTTTAAAAATAGAAAGGTACACTTTATTAAAAAATTCACTTTAATAAAAGAACCACTTAAAACAACTTTATAAAAACTATTACAAAGTTAAGTTCCTGGTAGTTTAAACATTAAGGTAACATCCGCATACAAGAAAAAAATGTGGAGTACCTCCCGAGCTAAAATCTAACATTCGATGACATTGTTCTAAGTTCCATGAAGACTACCACTAGTGTTGAAGTTTATTTCCAGCTAGACGGATAGTCAGTGTGCTGGTGGACAAACATTCTCCAGGTGAAGAATGGTCAAGATAGAACGGATTGCTAGTGGACAAGCATTCTCTCTGTGGAGAATGGTCTAGGTTGAGAGTTTGTTGATGTATCGTGGACTGGTATTTTCCTAAGGCACATATTGTGGCCCGATCATGAAAATAGTTCAACATCGATATTTTCTAAGGAATATAGGTAGAGATGGATATCTATGGTACATATGAACCGATTAGAAAATAGTCTGGACTGAAATTCCTATAGGAATGGTCTCTATATCCCATGGAGTGGCTTTCAACATATGTGGGGATAATCATTCTTCTAGGACGTATGTCCAGATTAGAAGAATGGTCCTTGTATCACTTGGTGGATTGAGTGACTTATTCGGCATCATGCCCCATTACTCAGGTAGAGTATGGCTTCAAGAGATCATGTAGTTGATGCTATAAAATGATACTTATAGTAGTGATGTTGCTCATGATTTGATCTACGTTATCATGAGATAGTCTGTGTGGCTATGATGATGCTACAGATTGAATGATTTGTTCTTGATCAAGACCATTTCCTTTAATACCTCCCAATCTAGGAGGGAGTGTTGATATTATGGTAGTTGTGGGAGGTATTAACCTCCACATGTAACCTTTGACAAGACTAGAATATTCCGGGAAGTAAGAGAAACCCTAAAACGTTGGATAATAACCCCATAAGACAAGTAGACTCAAGAGAATATTTAATATTGAGTTATTAGCCTCTAAAATAAGAAGTTGGCCTAGACAGGTGACAAAGAGAACTATAAATAAGAGGACTCTAGAGAACATTTGTCACTTTTACTTTCACAACTGCATAAGACTAGTGGTGCATAATTTTGGAGAGGGAGTGCAACTACAACTATTGCAACTGGGATTTTGGATTTTGGTTGGAATTTCTCTTTGTTATGGTTTGGACTTACTTCTTGGTCTTTGGTTATTCTTTCTTGGTGCACTACCATTGGAGAAAGGTTCACTACCTTGGTTTGCTATTGGTCTTCTTCCATAATTATTCTATCTGTCAAGGTTAAGGTGCCCGGGGATGGCCTTTGTTCCTATGGTTGGGTGACAATATTGCTATATTTTCTATGGAAAAATGAGCACATCTCTTTAATTCTAACATAAATGAGGAAATAAAAAAAATGCCTGAAATTTGAAAGCTAGTGAATACTCTATGTAAGCATTGTCTATGGGGAAAATGGACCAGGACCAAGTTCAAATCAAAGGAGTACTCTACGAAAGAACCGTTGGATATTGTGCATATAAATGGTGAACAATTCTTCATGTTATTAATTGATAACTACATAAGGATGACTACAATTTTGTTTCTCAAGAAAGAAGTCAGAAGCATTAAAAAACTTCAATATATACAAAGAGATGGTTGAAACAGAGACAAAATAAAAAATCGAATGTTTGAGATCAAACAATGGTGGAGAATTTACATCGAAGGAATTCATGGATTTTAGTGGAAAACATGGAATAAAAAGGAATTTCTCAGAATCTAGGGAACCTAATCAAATTGGAGCGGTTGAAAGAAAGAATAGAACAATACAATAAATGACCAGAACCATGTTGAAATATTCCAATTTGGGTGACATCTTTTGGGCATCGATAATACATACAATGGTTCATATTGTAAATAGAGGAATGCTTAGAATAAAAAATGATAAGACTCCTTATGAGCTATGGAAAGGAAGACCATAAAATGTGAATCATTTTAGAGTATTTATAAGAAAGTGCTATATCAAAAGAGAAGATGACAATATTAAAAACTTTGACTCCTAAATTGACAAAGACATATTTTTTGGGTACTCAAGCAAGAGCAAGGCATACAAATGTTTCAATCTAAGACTCAATAGAATAGTGGAAAGAATCAATGTACATATTGATGAGAAAAGTGTATGAAAGGACAAATAAGAAAGAAAAGACATGATAGAGAAGGAAGGAGAATAGGATTTGAAAGAAGGATTTGAAGAAATAAAAGCAGCTGGAGAAGAAGAGAAGCCAGAAGCAGAGAAATAGGAATATGATCGATAAATTTTTTAGATATCTCCCAAAAATGGTAGCTAAGGATGGTAGAAAAATCATCCACCAGAGAAGATAGTTGGGAATAAATATGTAGGATTCAAAAGCCGAAGAAAATTATGCTCGCCATAACAAAGGAATCTAGCATTGTTGTCCATAGTTGAACCTAACCTTTTTGAAGAAGCCAACACTGATGAACACTAGATCAAGGCTATTGAAGAAGAACTAGATCAGATAGAGAAGAATGAAACAAAATAACTTGTTCTAAGGACTAAGAATAAGAACATGATTGATACAAAATGGGTATTCAGACACAAGCTGAATAGGGATGGACAGGTAACCAGGAACAAAGAAAGGTTAGTGTGAAAGGGATATGCTTAGGTTGAAGGAATATATTTTGAAGAAACTTTTGGGTTAGTTTCCAGAATGGAAGAAGTCAAAATGATATTGTCTTATGTATGTTCTAAGAAAATCAAAGTATATCATATGGATGTAAAATTATCCTTCCTAAACGAAGAACTATAAGAAGAAGTCCACATCGAACAACCAGAAGGATTTCTATTGTTTGAAAAGGATGATTATGTTTGTAGATTGAAGAAGGAACTGTATGGACTCAAAAAATCCCACATAGCATGATATACAATATTGGACAGGTATCTACAACAAGAAGGGTTTAGGAAAGGAAATGAAGACAACAATCTCTACATAAAGGTAAATTAAGATGATATATTGATAATTGAAGTTTATGTTGATGACATTATTTTTTAAAGTGATGATGACAAGATAAGTCAAATGTTTGCTAAAGACATGCATAATGAATTCAAAATGTCATTACTTGGTGAGTTTTATTTCTTTTTGGGAGTCCACATATGTCAGCAAGATAAAGGTATTTTCATCTTGTAGACAGAGTATATCAATGAAATGTTAAATTTTTTTTGGAATGTGTTGTGATAGGCACTACAACCCTCCATTTTCTCTCTTTTATCTTGCATAACCCTTGGAAAATGGAGCCCATCATCTTTTTATCCCAAGATAAATTGTTTTGGGTCTCTGTCTCTAAATTAAGATCCTTAGAAGAATAATGTTTCTCTGATGAAATCATGTTTAAATGAAAGAATTTGAAGACTTGGTTTTTAAATCCAAACAATGGAAATAGACCAAGTTAATAAGAACTCCTCTAATAAGAATCAAAGGAGTTACTTCTATTAGCGATATTTCTTGTAAGGGGGGTTAGAATGTGAAAGGAAGGGTTAAAAACCCATTTGTCCTAAGTTTTGGTGCGAATGTGCCTGTGTTAAACGAAAATCAAGTCTGAGCGGCTGGGATTCGCGTTCCCGGATCAACGACGCACGTTGGATTCCGGACCCCCCTTGCCTTTCTACCTTTAAGCTGGGGGGGGGGGTTCGGAAT
>ML791369.1:199664-228567 GCA_009831015.1 Picea engelmannii
CATTGATCTACCTATGTGTGGGTTAGGACCTTAACATGTTCGCCCCCTTAAAAACAACCTTGTCCTCAAGGCTTGAGATGTGGAAACTACTGCAGAATGGTAGCTGGTTCCCAAGTGGCATCTGTTGGAGTCATATCTTTCCATTGTACTAGCACTTCCTTGATAGTTCTCTGACACAGGTGATGCTCACGTTGGTCCAAAACTGGTTCTGGCTGTAGCCAAATGGATCCTTCTTCAGCTAACTCTGGAAGGTTGGTTTGAATTTGGCACCTGGTTCCAATCACCTTCTTCAAGCATGAAACATGAAAAACAAGATGTAGCTTCAACTGACTGGGTAGAGATAATTGATATGTGACTTGTCCCACACGCTTGAGAACTGTGTAAGGACCATAAAATTTGGGTGCTAACTTCTGACAATGCTCGACCTTGAGGGAAGTTTGCTTATATGGTTGCATTCGTAGAAACAACTGATCCCCTTCTGCAAATTGACGTTTAGAGCAACCTTGATCTGCTTGCTGCTTCATGTGATTCTATGCCATGACCAAGTTCTCTTTAAGGGTATGAAGAATATCCTCTCGGACTATAAGTGTTTGGTCAAACGCATGGACCTTCAAGGTACCCGGTAAGTATGAGAGAACTGAAGGTGGCTTCTGTCCATATACCGCTTCAAA
Organism: Picea engelmannii; assembly: GCA_009831015.1. NCBI lineage: Eukaryota > Viridiplantae > Streptophyta > Pinopsida > Pinales > Pinaceae > Picea > Picea engelmannii. The sequence goes on from ML791369.1 coordinate 200,336, forward strand.
AGGAGTCATGTGAATGGTTGTATGGTATGTAGTGTTGTACCACCATTTGGCTAGGGGTAACCATTGATCCCACTAGTGTTTTTTTTTAGAGGCAAAGCACCTCAGATATGTTTCCAAACACTTTTTGACAACTTCTGTTTGACCATCTGTCTGGGGATGATAAACTGAGATGAGATGCAATTGTGTGCCTTATAGATTAAACAGTTCTTGCCAAAAATTGCTTGTGAAAGTTGGATCACGATCAGAAATAATAGAGTGTGGCATGCCATGAAGATTGAAGACCCGGTCCATGAAAATTTGAGCCATCGTTGATGCAGTAAATGGGTGGTGAAGAGCACAAAAATGAGCATACCTGGAAAGGCGATCCACCACCACCATTATGATTTATTTATTCCCTGATTTGGGTAATCCTGTAATAAATTCCATAGAGATATCCTTCCAAATATCAAGGGGAATCGGAAGTGGTTGGAGGGTGCTCGGAGATTTGACTATTTCTCCCTTGTTGCATTGACACACCTCACATTTAGAGACAAACTTACAGATGTCATGTTTCATACCATCCCAGAAAAAAGAACGTTTGAGCCTATCATATGTTTTGGTGAACCTTGAGTGCCCCACTGTGGGTGTAGCATGAAGCTCAGAAAGTACCGTGGATTTGATCTTGGATTGTTTATTTAAATAAAAGCGGCCTTTGTATCAAAGCTCATTCTGGAGCCAGGAGTACTCTGGGGAAGCCAGAGCCTTGTTCTACAATTGATGGATTAGATGCGAACTTTTGGGATCTTGAAGCCATTCCTGGCGCACAGCTTGGAGCCAATCGGGTACAATGAAGGAAAGATAAAAAAGAGATCCTTTGTCTTCTAATTTCAGGGACAGTGCATCTGCCATGACATTGTCTTTTCCCTTCTTGTAAATAATCTCATAATCATATCCAAAGAGCTTAGTCACCCATTTTTTTTTCTCTTGGGAGGAAATGCGTTTTTCTAGAAAGTACTTGAGGCTTTGATGGTTGGTATTAATTTGGAAGCGTTGCCCCAAGAGATAAGGATGCCACAACTCAATGGCATATAGAATTTCCAACATTTCCTTTTCATAAATGGGTTTGCCCAGATTTCTTTCAGACAGTTTCTTTCTCGTGAAGGCCAAAGGTCAACCTTCTTGCATAAGGATAGTGCCAATTCCTTTCCCTGAGGCATCACATTCCAACACAAAGGTCTTTGTGAAATCGGGAAGGGCCAGAACCTAAGTGGTTCACATGGTTGTCTTCAAGGTTTGAAAAGCTTGAGAAACTGTTGGAATTCAAGTGAAAGAGTTCTCTTTGAGGAGAGTCGTGAGAGGTGCCGCAATCTTTCTGTAGTTCTTAACAAACTTGCGATAATACCCTGTTAGGCCCAAAAATCCACAGAATATTTTGAGAGTCTTTAGGTGCGTCCAGTCTTGCATAGCTTCAATCTTTTTTGAGTCCACCCTGACGCCATCCTTTCCCACCAGATGACCCAAGTATTCTACTTCTAAGGCACCAAAAGCACATTTAGACTGTTTCAAGAAAAGTTGGTGCTGAGAGAGTAGGCGGAGAACTTGATCCACATGAGTTAGATGGTCTATCCAGGTTTTTCTATCGATGAGGATATCATCAAAGAAAACTAAGACAAAATGACAGAGAAAAGGGCGGAAGACATGGTTCATGAGGTTCTGGAAGGTGGAGGGGGTGTTACACAAGCCAAAGGGCATGAACAAAAACTCATAGTGGCCCTCAGGAGTGTGAAAGGTTGTCTTGGGAATGTCTGCCTCTTTCATATGTATCTGGTGATAGCCTGAGTGAATATCAAGTTTGGTAAAGAATTGGGCACCACTCAATTCATCCAGGAGGTCATCAATGACAGGAATGGGAAATTTGTCTTCGATGGTCAGTTTGTTGAGAGCACGAAAGTAAGAACACATTCGCCAAGAACCTTATTTCTTCAGTACCATGACGACTGGAGATGAGTAAGGGCTCGTACTAGGATGGATGATGCTTGTAGTAAGGAGTTCCTAGACAATTTTTTCAATTTCACTTTGTTGTGCAAAGGGGTGGCGATATGGATGGATATTGGGGAGAAGGCTTCATGGGACAAGGGGAATGGAATGATCATGAACACCGTGGGAAGGAGGGAGTCCTTGGGGAGTGGAAAATACCATTTGATATTTAGAAAGGAGGTCTTGGAGGTCTTGGGGCATTGGGGATGTCTCTGTGGCTTGTATGGCATGGAGTTGGGAAATGACACCAGAATGACTTTTTTTGAGCAGCTTTTCCATGTGATGGGAATTGATGACCTTAGGTGAACCAGCAGTGATGCCTTGGAATTTATATTGGTGGCCTTCTTGGTCGAATTGCATGGTTAAGTTATGAAAATCCATGAGAATGGGACCCAAAGTCCTTATCTAGTCTGCACCCAACACAATGTCGCAACTTCCCATGTCAATAGCAAACATATGGGATTTCAGGTGGTAGTCACCGATTTGGAGATGCACATTTTCACAATGCCCACCACATTTCATAGAACCACCATTGACAATCATGATTTGGAAATTGTTGACAGCATGGATGTAACAATGGGTTTCTTGGGCAATACAGTGATGAATAAAATTGTGGGTGCTACCACTATCAACCAGAATGATGACCTTTCGGTGCTTGATGTAACTGATTAACTTGAGGGTTTGGGGGGAAGAGAAGTTGGTGAGAGCATTGAGGGAAATGATCGGTTCCACTTCAGGAGGGTCGGAGGGAGGGCTTATGTTAGTGATTTCTGGTGACTCGGGCACAAGGGGAGTTTCAACATCCTCTTCCGGAATATCCTCAGAGATTGCCATAAAAATCTTTTGTTCCTTACATTTGTGGCCCGGGAAATATTTTTCATCACAATTATAACAGAGGCCTTTGAGTTGGAGTTCATCCATTTCATCCCTGGTCAATTTTTGGATCTCTAATGGGGCGGAGGGAGTAGTGGGGTTTATTGGTTTAGGGCGAGGGATAAAGGAAGGCTTACGGTTTTGAGAGGAAATAGTTTGTTGTGCTTCTTTATCTTTTTTAGTAGCCTCCACCCAACTTCCAGGTCGAGCCATGAGGACATGGGCCTAAATCTCCTCCTTGAGGCCACTGATAAAACACTCTCGAAAGAAAGCATCATTCATGCCCTCTGTTCGAAAAGCCAGGTGCTCAAATGCAGCTATGAAGTCTTCTACTGTTCCTGATTGTTTCAATTTTTTCAAACGACCCAAATGGTTGGTGTCAGTGTCAAAGCGTTCATAAATATCAGTCACAAATTGGGTCTAAGCAATATACCCTTGACGGGAAGTTATTCTCCATTGCCACCATTTCCAGCGTTGTTGATCTATATGGAGAACACCATACCAGAGTTTGTCCAATTCATCTGTAATGTTGTAGAGAGAGAAATAATGTTCCATTTGTGTGACCCAACCAGTGGGGTCCGAGCCATCAAATTTGGTTACATCCACCCGCAAAAGGTGTATGTCCCGTTGAAAGTGATGGGGTTGAAAGGTATGGGAATGGGAAGAAGTTTCACCTTAAGTCTTTGTATGTGCATCAGGAAAAGGGTCATCGGTAGGGATCTTGAGTTTGGTGCAGAGTGATACAAAGACAGATTCAAGCTAGGTGGTTAGTTTTTGTTTGGCTTCCTCCATTGCAGACTGCACAGATGCATTTATGGTGGTATTGATGGATGTATCATGGGAAGAAATAGTAGCACTTCTTTTTGGGTCTCTAAGAAACTAGATTGCAAGGTGTTGAAGTGAGACTCCAGTTCTTGCTATGGGTATGGGCCATGAGGATGGGTAAACTGAAAAGGGAGCAGGTGGGGTCAAAAATTTTTGCAAAAAAATGATATGGATGAATGTGATAAGGGAGAAGAGATGAATCTAATGGAATAGGTCTCAAATAATGGTGAAAAAATTTCCAGACTTTTATTTTTATTTTAATTTTTTATTTTTATTTTCTTTTACAGATGAGGGGGTATACTTCGGTCTGAAGAATGCTGCAGTGCCAAAATCCCCAAATTCTTAACCAAAAATAAATGTGTATTTACTTGGCAACCCGAACACAGTTGCGCGGTAATAGATCTGGCTGGTTTAATTTGTTTATGTTTATGTTCTCCAAGGGTTAGGTATTCAAGGGTTCTACAGACAAGGGTTTTCCCTGTGCTATAGCTCTCTGATATATGTGTGGGGTCCAATAGTATTACTCGACCCAATATCTCAGGGCACTAACTAAAGAGGATAGACCTTACCCTTAGCCGTACTACCCGACTACCCAGGTACTAGAGAGTATCTTCCCGAGTGTTGTTCTCGGTGACACTATAGCAGTCCGGCGGCCGATAGGTTTATCTAAAGAGGGTTTCGGGAAATCTAGGCCGATCCTGATGCAAGGCGCGATCTACCTCCTCCTACGACTCCTGGCCCACTCACAGGATCGATTTATTTCTCCCTTCTGCTGAGCCGAAGTGGCTCCTTAGATTCCCTTGGGAATCTTTTGTTGAAACCTGATCCACAGGTCCTTCATTCACCTACACAGTCTTCTGCACCTAACCGTGGTTGTCACCGACTCACTATCGGGTTTCGGGGTTTCATCCTTCTTGATTTCAAGAGTCACTGTCCTCTCAAATCCCCGATCACCGATGCACGCCCATATGTGTTAGCCCTCCTGGATATTCTCCTGGTCCACGTGACCTTCCCCTATATGAATGCAGCCATACCTCCTCATCGGGGTTTCAGACTTTCCAATGTCCAAATGTTTACATCCTCAGGATTCATGATTCCTCGAATCCCGATAGGCTGACAGCTGGCCCCCTAAACGATGGCTCCTTCCTTCTTCGATATACTGACAGTTGGCTTCCCCAAATGGCTCCTTCCTTCTTGTCGGGGTGTCAGGGTTCACGATTCCACAATGCGTAAACACCTTGTGCACGGGATCTCCGATATCCCAATCCCCAATATGCCTATCCTCCGGTAACGCTCATGACCTTTCACTTTTCAATGACCCTGTTGCCCCATCCGCATTTTGGACTTCATGAAACTGAAATGCATGAACATTTCACTCACGGGATCCGCGATATCCCGATGCCAGATATGGGATGCCACCTGTCCTCCTCACTGACTCCTCTATGGCCCCACACTGTTCCTCTGACCCGTCGGAGTATCGTGTTTCATGATTTCGCGACTCCAGATGAAATTCTTCATGTGACTCGTGAAACTCTAAATCCTGATTCTCCGATGGATGACCTCCCGTCGAGCTTTCCCTGGTGGCGCTTTATTGTTGCCACGTGTCCTCCTCAAGATGGATGGTTCTGATATCTCCAGGATTTCGAGACTTGTGATGTCCCAATTCCTTCGACCTCAGGAACTTCAATTTCCCGATGTCGAATATCCCGACTCTTGCTCGATCTCCACCACGTGTCTCTGCTAATGGACATATCTAATCTTCCTAGTGTTTCGAGACTTGGGATGTCTCAATTATCACGACCTAGAGAATATTGATTTCCCAAGTGTCGATATCCCGATGGCTCCACTCCTTGTCGGGATTTCTCCTCCTGTTCAGGAGGACTTAACTCCCTCACAACTTCTACAGATCCAATGGCTGTCGGTGATCCTGAACCAGATCTAACGGCTCAGATCCTTTCTCCTTCCTTGGGCTCCTCTGGCTGCTCCATGGATGCGAACACCAACGGTCGATATCTAATTCCCAGCTGATCAGACGGCTACTGCTGCTCCCTCCTGAGCTTATGTACACTTTCTTCCTGCACTTGGAAGAATTCCAAGTCTTCCAAAGGCCTCAACCTTTGTCTTTTTCCTCCTGCGAGCTCTCGACTTCGAGTTCGCCTCTATGTATGAAAGCATTGTTCCTCTTGAGCTCTCCTTCAAATCTTTGAATATTTGACCTCTACCTCCTATAGAGTCTTTACGCATACACCACACTATCACTCATGAGCTCTTCTTGTAGCTTCGACCTCCACAGAAACTCGGTTCTTGGTCCTTTCTCCCACAGATGGAGAAATTGACGCCCTCTTGGTTGTCTCCTACTCAAGAAACCTCCTGCTGAGTCTATTAGGGTGTTCAACAACCCTCTGAAGATCCTTCAGTGGATTCTTCCCTGAATTCCATAACTCAAAAGAGTTATCTTCTCTTCCCTGTGCCTATCTGTACAATGACTCAAATGCCCACCTGGCAGAGTGTCTTTTCTTCAGAACTTCCAGCAGTTCTATCCCCCTATGCACTTATGCACTTGCTCAATGCCCACCTGGAAAAGCTATCAGAATCCTCAGTGATTATGTCTCTTCTGAACTCACAACAAAGTTTTTTTCTCTGTGCACTCTTTGCACCTGCTCAATGCCCACTTGGTAGAGCTTCACAAAACTCCTCAAGGCTTCTGTCTGAACTCACAGCCGAGTTCTCCTCAAATGCATCGCAATGCATATGCTCAATTCCCCCTTGGAAAAGCTTCACAAAATCCTCAATGATTCTGTCTACAACTATGTTTTCATACACAGCCTTACCTCCAAGGTATTCAACAACCTTGAGGTCTTCTTCCCCTGAGTTGTTGATTCCAGTTCCTATGCCGTAGCACCTCTTTGTCTGAACCCGTAGTGTTCAGAAGTGCAACCTCTGTGCACTGGTATTCAGAGACCGCAACACTCTGTCATGCCCTCCTAGCATGAAACCTCAAAGACCTTCAACTAAAATCAAACAGAATCCCTGCAAACATACAACCATAACATACATTTACAGAATAAAAGAACACTCACAGAACATTCACATAACACCGAATCATGCAGGAAAAATTGCCCTGTTTATATTAAATGGAAAATGCCTGTAATTACAAGGTGTTCTCGAGCTCTCTTAGGATCTACTCATCTCAATCCTCACTAACTCCAAAATGAGATCTCCAAATCTCTTTTACCCGAGGGGTCTCTTTGAGCGCTTCCCTCCAACCTACCTACCCTATTCAATTGCATTGAATGGGTTGTCTAGTCCAAAATCAGATCTAGATCTCAGCCATAAAAGCATTAATGGATGATCTACTCTACGCCTACATAAAGGCACGACTCTATGGCTCAACAGCCTAAGCATTTAAATTACATTCATTTCAAATTTTAAATGAGGCTGCGCCTACCTTTCAACATTTGAATGCATGCGTGCTGACGTGGTTGGCTGGCTGGCTGGCTGTCATGGAGAGATGCTCCTGCATCAGATCCATACACAGGTGTTGTCTTATGTGATACCACTCGAAGGGGTACCAACAGGGGTTACAAGGGTGGCCAACAGATGTGCACTTAAGAACCACTTGTATTTCCTATGTGTATGAATCCCTCAACTGCAGGTTTATGTGCGTAATGATAGATCTCTATGGCTTCAAGATGTCGGAATACTTCCCACAATTTCTACCAAGGAAAGTGCTCTGATACCACTTGCAAGATACCAGATATAATAAATACGCAGAACATAAATAAAATGCTAGAAATGGAAGAATAACAATAATATAACCAGCATAATCTCCACAATAACACATAAATAATATGAGAACAACAACTGAAATAGCACTTTGATTCAGAAAGCGATGTTCACAGGCCTCTTCGAGGGGGAAACCTCTAGTTGAGTAGTGCTTTCTTATAATAATCTCCAAGCTAGGGTTTTCATACCCTTGACCCTTATTTATACTAAATATGTCTATTAAGAGAAGCATCTAGAGGAAGATACTTCTAGAAGCGGAAGCTTCTATTAGGTCTTCTTACATCCGCCTTATTATATTTTATTGAAAGGCCTTATTAATATTGACCTTTATTACATCTGAATACATTGATCTACCTATGTGCAGGTTAGGACCTTAACACAATCCCAACCAGTAACATTCCCTAGCTTCCATATTTCCTCGTACCTCCTGAAAATAATTTGCACAACTCACAAGTACCCTAACATGGGATGGAGTTGGTTTCTTGTTTACCCCACAATCCACATATATTTTAAAGTGATCTAGGAGCACAAATACCATGTAGAGTACCAAAGGATATGCAAGCACTTTCTTGCTCCATTATACTAGTTCATATTTTTCACCACTCCCTTGTGCATGACCGACAAATCCATAGTAGTTATAAGAAGGATCGAGGATTGGTATCTCATGGAGCAGGGTAATTACATAAGAATATATGGCACGTTGAAGCTACCAGATCCACTTCCACGATTCATAAAAGACAAGCTCGTCCTTTAGGAAGTAGCATATCAAACTATCATAAACAGAGTTGGAGGGATGCTGTATAGATTGAAGAAAGCAATTTGGCCCCCATTACCTCTATACGTCGTAAATTATTTCTTTGAAAATACTAAACAGTCCTAGGCAGAGGTAGATACCATTCTTTCCTATCAATTTTGGGAAGAGAAATTTAGGAGACATGATCCTAAGGGTATTGTCAAGGAACATTTCAATAACATCGGCCTTCCTTATGAGTATACTACAGATCTTTGGGAAGACGAATAAGTAGACAATAATGTCATGACATATGATGAAGTAATTTTGAACAGGCGTGGCCAATCAAAGGGAAGAAATTCAAATGAGGAAAACGTAAGAGAAGAAACCAAGAAAGAGGCAAAACAAGAAGAAGCTAGGAACATTTACCCTATCTCCATCTCAATAAACTCAGGATCTATAGAGGAATATGAAGAGGTACTAGTAGAGAAAAAGAGGGGGGGAAAAGAACAAGTTTTAAAAATAAAAATGACATAAGAAAGAAGAAATAAAAGATTGAGGATGAAAAACCTAGACCTAAATCTGAGGCAGAAGCAAAAGCCGCAACCAAACAAGAAATTAAGGAATGAGAAACAATAGAGAAACTAGTGAAAGTGATGAAAGAAGCAATAAACAAAGCTGCTAAAGAAGAAACACAAAATAAAAAAAGAATATAGAAGAAACAACACATGTCCCATGGAGGTGGACATCCTAAGAACATCTGTTGCAGGTACAGAAACAGATTTGACAGGAAGTGGTTTAGGACTCCGGCTCTAGGATCCATTTTAGCCAAGTGAAGTAATGGATCTAAGGAGATTCACTTATGAAAATAAGATTGGTAGGATCTTATAGGAATGGGTAAAGAAAGTTCCAGTAACTGAAAGGGAGAGTAACTGAAGGGGACCCTATACTAGTTTTTACCCATATCCTAGTCATAAGAGATGTTAGAGAAGACCTTGTGGACACAACTAAGGTTGGATCTACATTTATGATGCCAAAGTAGACAACATACAAATATCATGCCGATAAAATGAAGAAAAGGAGTCAAGGATCATAGAAATAGAGGAAGGACATCAACAAGTAAAGATTGATGAGAGGAGCCTCCAAAGCTTCAAAATTATCACCGAAAAGGTTAAAAATGAGCTATCATTGACATGTACTCCCATATGCACCTCTTCCAAAATGTGGTTGCATTATTCACTGAGAAAAATAATCAAATACAGATGAATTTGTTGCAATACAACACCATTCGTGAAGGCATATCATACATAGACATATGGATAGAAGAGAATCCATATGTGCCACTTGAGCTTTACCAGCCATCAAAAGCAGAGATAAAGACAAAATTATACGCACTAGACCATTTTCAGCAAATATTACAGAAGGCTGATAAATAATTCACCAAATCAATGGAAATATGCTCGAGGATCTATAAAGATGCTCAGGAAATAGCCAAATCCCAAGACTAAATAAACTTGGAAGTAACCAACTCCCAAGAATAAATGAACTTGGAAATAAATTGGTAACAAAAGAACTGGTAAATGCAGTACATGATAGCACCAATCGAAGGAAAGAAGTAGTTGAAGAAACTACCTGTGTCTCCACAAACCTCATTGATCAACACTTGCAACAATTAATAAAGCTTCATACCAAGGTACAAGATTTCATGATGAGATTGGTAAACTATATGGGAACTCTAGAGGAAAATATTGATTTGATCAATGCAACATTAGAAAAAATGATGTACATAAGGATTGAATCACTATATGATCAGTTGTAAGTTTGGACAACCTACCTAAGCAACAAAAATCCATGAGAAAAGGACAAAATACCTATCTTTTGTTTCGTCCTTTTCCTAACCAATCTCAATTTCATCCCATTTTGTACACTTGTCATTAGAAATGATAAGGTGAACCATTTTTGTAACGTCTTATTCAAGAAGAAGATGAAGAGCCACATAGGATTTACTAAACATTTGTATAAAATAGAATAGAATCCTATTTGCAAGGGACTTTTGGCTTTTCAAGCAATGTATAGACTCAAGAAATGATTCAAGGACTTATACTTTGTTAATGAATATTGAGAAGCCCTCGGGGCCAGTTGTTATAGAAGGAATTATTGTATATGAACACATATGAGATGTGAACTACCTCTGGTGAAGATGGATACTCTTCCTATGGACTATACGAATGTTATGTTTCTATAGACTAAGTCTCATACAATCTGTGATATTCTTCAGCTTAGAGTATTTCTTTAAATATCTTAATGCCTTGATATTTTTGATTTTTTAATGTATGCATTATTGTAATTTAGACTACTCTAGTTATACATATTTGTATACAATTTTTTCTAATATTTCTCTTTTGTATCAGTTATATGTGTAGAAGTAGTGGAGGATTTGGTTTCAATTTACAACTTACTAATCACTTTAGTATGCTCCTACCTAGGATAGTTTAAAGTAGTTCATTGCTAATTTATCTTTTATTTCATACATAATATACATCTACATATTTACATTGCATATCCACTCATCATCCACCCTCATTGGCAAACCGGTCTGCAACCGACCAAAAAAACAAATCCCTAAGAATAATAACAATGGAAGTCATGCCACCTTCTGACTGGGTCTCCTACTCCAAACAATGTATACTCTAGTTGGGACTATGTGAAGGGAGAACCCATTACTATTATCGGGATATTTTGGACCCGTCAACAAAATTTACACTAGAAGGAGGGCCATCTTTTATGGCTTACATACATGAGTTAAAAAAAAATGAAATTATTCTTCAACAAGTAATTACAATCCTCAGCCCACCCTGTTTCCTCAATTTGAGTATGAAAAAGAAGTTATCTACGAAGACTCAAAGCCTAATTTTGGAAGTGCCTTTGGTAGTGCATATATACATAATGAGACTTGGTTTCACATGCCATGGGAAGAGCTCCACGAAAACTGTAGGATTATACATTCTTATGCAAAGTTTCTTGGAAAGTTACCCACAACCTCTGAGTTCCCTAGGAGGAAAGAAACCCATGTAGAATGACCTAAAACAAATCCTGATTTTTATGTTGACTCCGTAGACAATCTCATTGAAACTTCTTTACAAGAAGTTCCAGTACCTTTGAGTAGGGTCGCATGTTTCCTTATTTAACATGAAGAAGAATTGGAATACTAACAAACATAAATTAATTTATAATAATTAATGGCATAAAACAGGGTCTAAAAAAACGTTATACCTTGATGGAGGGCCCAATGAGATCTCAATATGGCTGAACAATTGCATGAAATTCCAAGGAAATTTGATAAGCTCCTTCCAAAATTTGACCCAGATAAACCCAGGTGCCTGTAAGATCATGTGAATAATTTCATTTTAGCCATACATCTTCTAGGTGTCGAACATGATGAGATAGTTTGCAAGCTATTTCCTTACACTTTTTCTAGGAAAGCCTCTACTTTGTATTTCACCTTACCTTCCGGGTCTATTACTGATTAGGACAATTTTGAAAGGCTCTTTATGAGAAAATTTGGAGAAAGAAAAACAACTATGTCTCTACATAATGAATTAGGGGATATCAGAATGGACAAGAAAGAAAGAGTACAAGACTTTAACCAAATATTTCTCAATGTATTAATCAATTTTCCTCATGATTAATCTCTCGCTAAGTTGTTAGATATTGAATATTACACAGTTGAATTAACCCCTTCCATAGGGATGTTTGTAAAATGAGCTAACAAAAACACATTAGCACTCAAATTTGATGAAGTTGAGACTGTGGAAAGAGATTTATCTGCATATGATCAACACCCATGTTATAAAGAAACTAATTCAGCTAGAAAGAAACCATTAATATTAGCTAAACCACTTGATAGGGAGTCAAAGGACATTGACAACGTGGTCAAAATGGTTAAGAATTTATCTAATGAAGTTGCGGTCCTTAAAAATAATGTCAATGAAGGATCATTGAATCCACAGACTTTTCACCCATTCTTTAAGAAACCAAATAACCCACCACAATCAACTAAACTACCACATTTTTTTTTCAAATTAGATAGCTTCAGTAATGATAATTTTTTTACTTATCATTAGAAAAATCACCCGAAACAAACTTTCCCTTAGTTAGTCAAATCTATGACCCTAGTGATAAAACAATTGCTAGATCAACATAGTTTGGATGATGAAATCCATGAAAAATCTCTTGTTGATGTTTCTTATGAAGCTCCCCCAAAATATATTATTCCCTTTTGGGACTAGTGTCCAGAATTAGACGATGAGCAGATTGAGAAAATACTTTCCGAATATACGCAAGTTGTTAAAGTTGCTACTCTAAAAGGTTATAACTTACACAACAAAGGTCCAATACCTCACACTCCTTCCTCCAAATAATATAACATCCCTCTTAGGAAAATAACACCACCCCCTATCCTTCCAAAAAAATGACGTGACCCAAGGGAAAACTAATAATAAAACTGGCAAAACCGTCTTAGCAAAAAATGATAAACCAAGCACATCTGGTTTATCCATGAATGACACTAATATTAACTTGACAACAAATAATGAACAAGTAGTTGAGTAAAAGTTTGGTCATACTATCAACTACCTTGACTACAATGTAATTGAACACATGAAGAAAAAAATTTCTAATATTTCCATGTTATATATATGTTCCGTAACCCAACATCGAGAGCTACTACATGACACTTTCAAGCCTCATGATACCCAAAAATAAAATGTCCCTGCTACTGAAAGAATAATCCCTAAAAGTGATGCAAAAAAGATACACAAAGTGGAGATAACAACAACTATAAATGAAAAAAGCACAGGCTCCTTTTCAAAGTTTCAGGTACAACCTTTTCTTCTCACGTATGGAATTTTTAATTTCAATGTACACAATTGTTTAGTAGATTCGGGTGCCTCTTCTAATATCATGCCTTGATCTGTTTTCCAAAAAATAAATGTTGTTCCACAAATAATGAAAACTAGGATCATACAATTAGATAGGATATACGTTAAAGTGAAAGGTGAAATTATATATATTTTGATTAGGTTATCATCCGACCCTAGGATTCATCAGACTATAGACATAGTTTATGTATACATACCAAAGAGATATGGTTTTATGTTAAGTAGAGATTAGTCAAAAAAACTTGAAGGTTATTTTTCTATTGATTGTTCTCATCTGTGGCTTCCTCATAAAGTAAAATCCAATAAAATTCGTGAAAACAATGGGGCACACATGAAGCACACAATGATGGAATCGGAAGGTAAGAAAGAACCCATAGGATTTTCCCATTCCTTTTTGGGTAATTAATTTTTTTGAAATTGACTATAGTTTTTATAAAGCACAAACATCTAAGATACCATCAAAATTACAATCAGGACTCTACCCACAAATCCATAATAACGCCTATCTAGTACTAACTAGCTTAGGATTTAGTTCAACTAACAAGACCAAAATTCTTGACATGTGGACGATGTTCTTTGAGGGCTCTAAAACACAGGATGGAGCCAGAGTAGGATATGTTCTAATCAATCCTAGTCAAGCAAAAATGATAATATCATGCCACTTAGAGTTGGAATGTACCAAAAACACTACTAAATAAGAATCCTTATTTCAGGGACTTAAAAAATCCATTGATCTCCAGGTTAAATATCTTAAGGTATTTGGTGATTCCAAAATTATTGTTCAATAAGTAAGAAACACTATTCATTTCCTGTCTTCGCATCTAAAGGCTTATCAACAAGAGGTATGGAATTTTCTTTATTCATTTGAAGCATTTCATATTTCTTCTATACCTCATGATCAAAATATAGATGCATATATATTGGCCAACACAACATCTACATTTATGCCCCCTATTGATGGTTTTTCATTTGAAATGATGTTCAGGCCCTTCGTGCTTGACAATATCATGAGTTGGAGACTATTCTATAGAGACTCACATATTATCAACTTTCTTACTAGTTCAGACACATTCCAAGATTCAGTGAATGATGATGAGGTACATTAGCAAGAGTTACAAACTTATTGTTAAGAGACTAACAAGATAAAGAAAATTGTGTTTCGAAGAATGTTTTGACTCTTGATAAATTATTTGATTTACAATCCAAGTTCAGGAGGCCAACTAATCTGAATACCAACAACTCTACTATGATGCATTGCTTGGTCAATTTGCGAACATTTGAGTGGCCTAAATAGGGTAAGTTGGGCACCTATTGTTCAGATAAAAGCACACATTTACAAAGAGGTTTAAGAAGTATTGAGATATTTTTTTCTAGACATATGATGATCTGACCACATATGACATGCATATAATACAACACCTAATTCCCATCAAGGAAGCTATCAAACCATTCTAGCAAAAGCTTATAAAGATACATCCAACTCTTGAACCCATTATACAGAAGGAACTAAAAATTTTATTGGATGCCTGAATCATTTTCAAAGTTAGACATTCAAATTGGGTGTCCAATATGGTTCCCATAAGAAAGAAGTCGGGAGAAATAAGGATTTGTATAGATTTGAGAAACCTTAATCATGCTTCCAACATAGATAATTACCTAGTTCCCCCAATGGAACAATTACTACAACTTGTCTCTCGATCCAGACTATTCTCTCTATTAGATGGGTTTTTAGGATATAATCAGGTTCTTGTGGTGGAACCAGACCGATTGAAAACCACCTTCCAAACCAAATGGGGAACTTATGCTTACATACAAATTCCCTTTGGTCTAATGAATGTAGGAGCTACCTTCCAAAGGTTAATGGATATTTATTTTAAAGGATTGATTGGTGAAAATGTGGTAGTCTACCTGGAGGATCTTAGAGTTTATTAAAAAAAATAGGAAGACCATCCGAAACATATGATAGATATTTTTGAACGATGCAAAAAATATGGGATTTATCTAAACCCCAATACGATTGTATTTGCTATTTCAGAAGGCATTTTGTTAGCCCACGTCATTTCTAAAGATGAAATTTTGGTGGACCCAGAAATAACCAAGGTTATTCTACAAATTCCTCCACCACACAACAAGAAATCTATGCAAACATTCTTTGGCAGAGTCAACTTTGTAAGAAGATTTGTTCCATATTTTGGAAAGATTGTGAAACCACCTTGAAGAATGATTAAAAACCATGTTCATATTAAGTGGACACCGTTGAAGAAAGAAATGTTTGAAAATATTAAAGATGCTATAGCCAATACTCCATATTTGCGGAGTCCATATTTCTCTAAAGATTTTTTGCTGTATAAATTAGCATCTGGTCATTCTTTAGTAGTAGTTATTACCCAAAAAGATGAACAAGGGGATGCATATCATGTCACATTTATGAGCATTGGCTTACAAGGTGTTGAACTGAGTTATATTGTAGACAAGAAAGATTTTGTTATCCATAAATACATCAAAATATTTAGACCTTGTATCGTTAAAAATCATACAAAAGTTATCGTCCCACATCCAGAAGTAAGATATCTATTCATTGAAAAAGAATTGGGTGAAAGATAGGGAAATTGGATGACAACTCTACGAGAGTATGAACTTGAGTTAAAAACATTAAATGTTGTAAAAGGTCAACGGTTATGTAATTTGGTGACACGAGGAGTTGATGTTGAAAAACAAGAGGAAGATGGTTGGTAAGATGAACCAACAATGTATGCTCAATAAGTCCCATATGTTCCAACCATTGAAGGTTCATATTACAATGTTCTCAAATATTACTCACAACATGGCACTACTCCATATCACCTCAAAACTAAAAAGAAGAAGGAACTACGACTGAAATCCTCATGGTATCAGTTTTTACATGACATATTGTTCAGAAAGAACTACGACGGAGTGTTACTCACAGGCATTGACAAAAAAGATGTCAATAATGTCCTGAAAGATATGGACGATGGACCAATTGGTGGTCTTTTTTTGGGAGACACAACAACCCAAAAAGTGTTGAGAGGTGGATACTACTGGCCTACACTCTTCAAATATGTTCATGCATACTCAAGGAATTGTGAAGCATGTCATAAAGGTATGGGCATGGAACACAAATTTGTTATTCTTCTCCAACCTATAGTTGTAGAAGAACCCTTCACAAAATGGGGGATAAACATAATTGGTGAGATAAATAATCATTAGTCCAAGAAAAAAAAGTAAATTATGACCGCTACTGATTATTTCACATGATGAATTGAAGCAATACCTTTAGTCAAAGTGAATGAAGAGGTATTGATCAATTTTCTTGAACAACACATCATCACACGGTTTAGAATCCCTAACTCTTTATGATTCAGATTTAGGAGTGGAACAAACTGATTATAAAATGAATAACACAAACACATAGATAGGAATAATAACACAAATATTCAGTGAACAATATCTTCTATTAAATAATGAAATAGGATGAAACTGTAAAAGTGCATAACTGAAACTTGCTCGAATGGTGGTAGCTATCTTTGAGAAGAGATGTGGCTGCTACAGACATCCATCTAAGTAGACTGGATAAAAATGAGGCTACATAGGCCCTTTTCATATTACTCATGAATTCCAAAATCCTAGACACCCAAAAACCTAACCCTAGAAGGTGAAACACCAAAAGTCATGTGGGCCTTATGGGTAAGTTGGTGTAATTTGGTACCTCAACTTCCTAGGGTCATAACTTTTTCATACGACCTTCCTTTTAAGTGAGTGATAGCCCGTTGGAAAGGTCTTTCAAGGAAATACACATTTATTTGTCAAAATTTGACTCAGTCTATAGTCTATCTATGGCGAGTCAAAACAACAATGTTTAGGGCCTCAAAACAACCTTGAAAGTACAAAAAGATGTGTTGTTATGAAAACATACAAAATAGGCCAGTTGGATTAGGTGAGAGGCCACCCGTATCCACTTGGAGAATGTGTGAGGATTTAGACATCCCCATAAGTGTATAAATCACAATTATAAAGTAGTACAAAAAGATGTGTTGAACAAAAAATGGACACGAGGAGACAGTTGGAATAGGTGGGTGGCCACCAATATCCATCTTGATAAACCCTCCCCCTTTATAAAGAAATGGTATCCATTGTGTTGATTTCCCCCGTAATGTGAGGAAAATTCGACTGGATTTGGCCTTGGGTGAGCCACTTTCCTTGGTGTAGGAGTTTCCCTGCCTTGACAACCTGATAAAGCTGGATTTCCTGCTGGCGAGTGCCCTTGAACTATTTGTCCACTATATGATCAGTGGATGCTTGTTCCATGTAGTCAAAGTTGATCTTTGTTGGTGCCATCTCTTTAGTGATCTCAGAGGTATCCAATAATGGTGGGAAATATGTCCCAAGGAGGTCCAAATTGAATACTGGATGCAGACCAAGGAAGGGTGGAGTGTTGAACTCAAAATCATTGCTAACCACAACCTTGGTGATAATGTAAGGCCCATAACGAAGTGGTCGAAGCTTCTGATGGGGCCCAATGAGACCCTCCTTCTGTAAATTTAATCAAATTTTGTCGCCAACCTGAAACTGGTGTGGTACCCTGTGTTTATCATGGTGCTACTTTTACTTAGCATTGGATTTCTTCAAAATCTCTTGGACCTATTGGCGGATGTGTTGAATCTGCTCAATGAATCTAGTGGATTTGTCGACCGCAGACTGATTAGGGGAAGAGTTTGTCTGTGCGGTGGCAAGAGGAAGTGCAATGTCAATGGGTCCCAACGGTTGGAATCCCATACCCACCTGAAATGGGCCATGGCCAGTGGAACTATGGAGAGATATGTTGTAACTGTGTTATACATATGGGAGACTCTCATCATATGTACATGGATTCTTAGAGTTGTACATGTGTAGTGTGTGCACAATCATCCAATTGTCGACTTTGGTTTGGCCATAGTTTTGGGGGTGGAAATAAGTGGATTTTGTGAGCTTGGTTTCCAACATAGACTAGAGACTTGACCAAAAGGTGATGAGGAACCTATTTTATCGGTCAGAGATGATAGTCTGTGGTATCCCAAAGTGTACCCAAACTCATTCAAAGAAGAGATTGGTAGTGTCGACCATTATGAAAGTCTTCTTACAGGCTATGAGGACATGGACATCTTTGAAAACTGATCAACGACCACAAACACACGATCATTTTCATGCTTGGTGGTCGGAAAACCATACATGTAATCCATAGAGATGGACTCCCACGGCTTATCAGGAATAGACAGAGGGGTGTATAAGCCTTGCTTCTTGATGGTCGACTTCAAAATGGTGTAGGCAGTGCAAGATCTGATATACTTGTTGATGTCCAA
The DNA here is from genome assembly GCA_009831015.1 of Picea engelmannii. NCBI lineage: Eukaryota > Viridiplantae > Streptophyta > Pinopsida > Pinales > Pinaceae > Picea > Picea engelmannii. The sequence continues at coordinate 218,863 of ML791369.1, forward strand.
TCAAAGTTTTGGGCAATAAAAATGTTTTTGAAGGACGACCACAATTTTATGTATTCCAAAATTTCCTGCCACCCGATTGTATTGGGCTTCCGAAATCAGCTTCGCACGCTCGCTTGTAGGAACCTAGAGATGGCCCAAGTGGCATAATATTTCATCTTGAATGTGAAAATCAATGACAGTGGTTCCTATACCCAAGAGATGATATGTGGTGGACAAGTCCGGATCTTGCTGGTAAAGTTGGGGCCACTTCGATGTTTCATGTCCACAGGAATGGAGCACAGTGGTAACTGAAGCCATAGGAGGCCGACTAAGGCAATCAACGACATGATTGGAGATACATGTCTTATACTTGATGTTGATATGGAACTGCTGCAAGTAGGTGGACCACTTCTGATGGCGATCATTCTGCAATTTTCCCTGTGTTTGTATGAACTGCAGAGGCTTGTGATCAATGTGTATGATCATCTTTGTCCCTAGAATGTAATGTTTCCATTGACGATAGGCTTGTACAATGGAATACATTTCCTTATCATAGGTGGGGTATTTACGAACATCATCGAAGAGTGTCTCACTATGGTATGCCACCGGATGCCCATGTTGAGTGAGAACTACGCCCAAAGCATAGTCAAATGCATCAGTCTCAATCTTGAATGGTTGTTGTAGATCGAGCAAGGAGAGTATGGGATATGAGCACAAATAATGTTTCATATCTTCAAATTCTCGTTGATTCTCCTTCCCCCATACTAACTTGTCCCTACCACCGCCCTTGGTCACTTGGTTGATAGCCTAGGCAATATGGGAGAATCCCAACACAGACTGTCTATAAAAATTGGCGAGTCCTAAGAAGCTCAGAAGCTCAGTCAGTGTGGTTGGGGCTGGACAGTCACATATGAATTGGATATTCGTTGGATCAACATGTACCCCATTCTCATCAACAATGTATCTGAGGTATTGGACCCTGTTCATGCCAAAAGAACATTTTCCCAAGTGAATATCAAGCTTGTGCTGCCACAGAGTGCTCAAAACCTGTTGAATATGCCACATGTGATCCTCCCATGTTCTACTGAAGATGAGGATGTCATATAAATATAATACCACAAAAAAGTTGGTGAAGGGTCTCAATACGTTGTCGATCAACCTCATGAAAGTGGCTGGTGCATTTGTCAATCCAAAGGGCATGAATAGCTATTCGTAGGGACCTTCCTTAGACTTGAAGGTTGTCTTCCAGACATCTGTTGGTTTGATGGGAACCTGATGGTAGCTAGACTTCAGGTCAATCTTGCTGAAGAAATTTTCCCCCTTGAGTTGGTCAAGAAGGGAATCAATCCTAGGAATGGGATAGTGGTTCCTAACTGTGATTTTGTTTAAGGATCTGTAATCAATGCAAATTCGCCAAGTCCCATCCTTAGGTACAATCTGGATTCCACAATCCAGATTCTGCAAGGGGGGGAGATTAGTCTGATGTGACCCTTTTGAAGAAGCTCTTGGATCTGCCGCCTGATTTCATCATTCTCCATTAAAAATCATAGATAGACTGGTCCATTAGGTAGAGGTGTATTGAGGGTCAGATCAATTGGATTCTTGACTTGGCAGTCTGTCGATACCCCTGTAGGTGAGACGGAGATGTCTTTGTATTCTTCCACGATCCCATCCACTTGCTTCTGCTGCAAAGAGAGGTGTTGTGTAGAGGAAATGGATGTGGAGACGAACTTCTTCTTACTGTGAACATGGATCACAAAGAATATGAACATACTGGTCTATGAAATGACCTTACTACATTTCTTAGTAGAGATTAAAGAAATAATAGTAGGTTGTTCCACCTATGGAATCATGTACAATTGTCTACCCAAATTAATAATAACACTGCGGGGTCTAGAATCATACACATCATGACACTTCCACAAATATGGTTGTCCTAAAAGAACATGACAAACTTCAAGGGGAGAAATATCACACAGTACCTCATCTTTGAAAGACTTGATGCCATAGGATAGACGAAACTATTGGCTGACACATAAATCTCTTCCTTGACGAAGCCAAATGACGGTGTAGGGTTGGGGGTGATGTGTCATTGGTAGGTTCAACCGATTGAGTACCTCTAGTAAAATCAGGTTCTTCTGACTAACGATGTCGACAATGAAGTGAATCGGAGCCCCCTTGACCCACATATACGAGTGAAAGAGGTGTACGCCTTCCTCTATTTCTTTTGGTTCGCTTTTCAAGAATTTGGTGGTAGTGAATGTGGCACTGCGTTAAACATCGATAATTCGCTTCCCTCCTTCAAGATTTGACTTAGAATTAGAATCATCCTCTGACTCGGAAGCCTTTAGCTCGGCCACGAGGGACTTCTTGGAGTGACATTAGTTGGTGTTGTGCCAAGGATTTTTATGGTACTCACACCATTTTATCGTGTCCTTATTCATCTTCTCATTGCCCTTCTTGTGTTGTAGCTTGGATGGATTTTCCTGAGGGAAACCATCGTGACTTGGTCCCTACTATGTGGGTTCAGGTTTCCTTTGCCTTGCTTCGGCTGTGAGGGGTTTGCAGATCCAAAGTCTTGTCGTTTCTGCTTAAATTTATGCTTGATCTTGAAAATGTATCTATAAGTTGTGCCCAATGAGGCGATGTCCTAGAACTCCATTTCTATTTGAATGTATCTATGAAAACAATCGTAGTATTTGAGCACCATATTCCACTTAGAATATTTGATACTGAATTTGGTGCAGAGGGTATGGAAAATATTATTGAATTCTGGTACTTTCTGGTCCCTTTCTTGATGTAGGGTGGTCCATCTAGTGTACTGGTCCTCGTAGCTTCCAACAGGGTAGTATTATTCTTTAATGGTGCTTTTGGCCCTTGGTTATGGAAGGAAGCAAAGAACAAGGAAGGAAAGGTAAAAAGAGAGCTTTGTGGGAGACACAATAACTATCACTGAGTCAAACTGAGAAAAAGAGCAGGAAAGATGGAGCTAAGTGTTGAAAAGCAAGCCGTTGGATGAGGAGATTAGGGATGAAGAATCAGCAAGGAAGAAGGATCGTGGACAACTCAACAAGTAGAGAAAATCCATCATTGAATGCTTTGGAGCACCGCGCGATGAAGAAGGAAAGATAGGCTGTGAAGCCCGAAAAAAGTGGGTCAAGTTGACCTAGGGTTTTGGTATCTAGGGTTTTGGCACCTAGGTTTCAACCTAAGGCTATCAGTGAGGGATTGTAATGTATAAATAAAGGTCAAGAGGACCTGGGTGGGGTTGTTGTTGGTAATTGAGTATTGGTTTGATATTTTTGTTATAGCTCTATTGTGGAGAGAGAGGATTGTATTGTGATATCTTCAGCTATGTGCAAAGGTCAAGTCCTATAGTTGGGTGTGCAAGAAGGGGAGAGAATGAGAGAGAAGAAAGAAGATCTGCTAGCCGAGAGCGCAGATAAGAATTGTATGCTTTCCCTTAATAAATCATAAGCACAGTTCTATGGATGTAGCACTAGAGAGAGGGTGAACCACGTATATTTTATTTCGTATGTGTGATTGATGCTTGGATCTTTGTCATTGTTATATTGTTATATGTAGTCTTATGTTAGATCAGATCTATAGTTGTGCATGATAGACCTAACTGATAAGTGATATATGAATGTTGTATCTTTGTTGTGATAGATCCACTTGATATTCCCCTGGTTGTAGACATCCCTGTCCTGCAACCCCCCTATTAAGCTACTTCGGGTGAGACTGCATCTGCTTCATAGGTGATGCTGAAAGGGATAGTAGCTATGGCTTGTTGGTGCACTCTTGGAGTGAACCTAGGTCTTCCCCTGTGCCAACAAATGGTTCCATTGCTGGGACAATAATCTGTGTAAGGGAATGTCAAGGTGGTTCCAATTCAATATGGAGATTCAGAATTGGATAGAGGATCAAGAGAAGGACTTTGCTAAAACCCAAAACAAGAACCCTAAGCTAAGTACTGAAGGTTTCCTGCAGAGACACATCTTCAACGATATTCATGAGATCTTCTTTGGACGAATTCATCAAGAGCTATATGAGTGGTTAGATAGGTTAGCCGATACCTAGTTCGATATCAAATCTAGACCTCCTGTGGTTTAGACGTCGGAGTTGATTAAGAAGGTTAAGAGAGTCGAAAATGTTGTGTCAAGGTTTATAGATCACTGGTTCGATAGTACCATTGGAGGGTGTATCACCGAATTTGCTGTTGATAGAACAAAATCATAAAGCCAGGTTGAGAGATGCTTCATCAAAGGACCCATAGGAAAATGTTTACAATTTCTGAAGCTAAGAATCAAGATGTTGTTGCATGAAAATAACGTCTTGAAGATACAGTAGATTGGTTGGATCCAAAAAGGCTAATGTTCAAGAATTTAGACAGCTACAGCGACACAGAGGCTGGACATACGCGCAGTGGGAAATTATTTCGAGGGGTTCATCTTGAGAACCTGTTCAAGAAAAACTAAAGAGACGAAGGTTTCTACAATGGAGAAGAGGCGGATCTGGCAGACGAAGAACATTCAGAACCCACTAGAGCAGAGGAAGAGGAAGCTGAAGAACTTTTCCAAAATGAGCAAGAGACATTAGGAACTACGTAGACCACTGAAGTAAGTAATATCGATCCTTCTGTTATTTCAGAAACACGAAGTAATCAGAATATTTTGAATAACTAGAGTTCAACATCTACTCAGAAAGGAAACCTAGGAAGCTCTATGGAAGACAAGATGAGGCTCCCTATATTTAAAGGAGATGGATCTGAAGATCCTGATCAACACTGGTTCCTATGCGAGGCCGTATGGAACATTAAAAATATTACTGATGAAGCTGTTAAAATAAACCAGTTTAGCACTATGTTGAGGGATCATGCATTGAGATGGTACATGAAGCTTGTCCAAGGAATTGCGTAGCCTAAGCCAATAAATGAGATCAAGAATGCACTGGTTATGGAGTTTAAAAAACCTAATTCGAAGGCACAGTGTATTACTGAGCTGAAGGAGATCAAGCAGAAGGTAGCTAAACTTGTTTGTGAGTTCGATAAGAGATTCAAGACCCTAACAGGCCGATTAACTTTTAAGATCCCAGATGAGAAGAACAAAGAATGGTTCATCGCTTCTCTTTTACCACACATCAGAGTTCCCCTGATGCAGCAGAACATTGCATCGCAGGCAGAATCTCTGGAGATCGCCATGAAGCTTGAATCAACACCTATGGGAGAATCTAGCTTAGGCATGAGCCAGATCTTGAGCCAACTGACTAGTTTGTCTCTGTAGGTTGAGGATATGAAGAAGGACAGGGGGAAGGACAAAAGAGAAGATATCTAGTGTGTAAGATGCATATCTGAAGGTCATGATAAAGAACATTGTCCCCTATTTCATGAATATTTTGTTAGACAACTGAGAGGGGGGGGGTTAATCATTTGTTTCGGTGCTTAAACAATTATGGTTCTTTTAACCTATTTGTAGAGACACTGAATGATGATCACAATAATGCATGGAAATAAACAATGACACTTTCAACATCATTCACATATATGAGAAACATAGAGATGGATATTTCCCGAGGAAACCCATGCAGGGTAAAAACCTCTTTTTCTTTATATGATAAGTAATGATTACATTATTTACAATATCATACATATGAGCACCAACTCATAATGAGGCTGCAACCTCATTTTTGTAAGTTGCAACTTGCTCAGAGCACCAAATATCTGTTTTCTCTAGCACCCACTAGAGGGAAGCACCAATTCCCTTGTTTCTCTAGCACCAACTAGAAGGAAGCACCAACTCCCTGGTTTCTCTAGCACCAACTAGAAGGAAGCACCAACTCCCTGTGTTCAAGCACCCACTTGAACCTCTGAGGACAACAGTCCTCCCGAGCACCTCCCAACCCCCCTGAAATATTAATCTTTGCTATTGAAACTTATTACAGTGATAAAATGTTCAACAATGGCTTACCAGACTCATTACTGTTCTGCTGCATTTCTCTACTCTGTCTGCCTCATTGCCTTCCTGCACACATCACTTGCACTATTTGTTCTTCCACTCTTTATGCTCTGTGCGCCATGTCCATTCACTGCATTGTTCCTCTTCTGTGCTATTCAACTGCTGCACTCTCCTCCTACTTCACATGTGAATCACCTTTACCAACAACAACCATAGCAAACTCCAATCGCAACAACAAATGCATCTCTTCTCTGTACCATGTATTTATAGCTTCTGTGCACCTTGTGCATGCAATGTTCACAATGCCTCTGCATGATGACTCCATGCCATTATCCTCCACCTCTCGAGTGCTCTGTCTGATCATCATCGTGACTCTTCAACTTCTCTAGTGGTTCGTCCCGCGTGTCCAACATCACTGTATGTTATACTGAGATTCCTTAACCTTTCTGGCAGTTTGAGACTCTTCGTCTTCTCTATGACAATCGAACTCACCTTCTCTATTTTAGTTACAGGCCTCAATGCTCATCAACTATCAATCACCTCCACAAACATCTTCATTCCTCTCAGAGACTCTTCACCTCCTCTGTCAGTCATCCCTAAGTGTCTTCGCATCCTCTGGTAGAAACCATTAATGGTTTCTAGTAGTTTCACTGTGTCATGCAACAATAGCCCTCAGATCTCCTTCAGGTTAATCTACGCCATTGGATGAGCTTTATTAATCTTGCCTTTAAACCGGGTTTCGGCATTTTGGCATTCCTGTTGCATTGTGTTCTTGCCTCTCCAAGTCACGATCTCTGAAACTCTGATATGGAGTTACATCTACGGTCCAGATCCAAGATTGATTTAACGGTTGTGATTGAATCTCCATATCGCATATCACGATTTCGGCCTTCTTGTTGCCTTGTTTTCTATTTCTCTTGATGTCGTGATCCGCAAAACTCCGATATGGAGTTATGTCAACGGTCTATATCTGATCTCTATTCAACGGCTGCGATTAAATCGTGATATTGCATATCGCGATTTCGACATCCTTGATGTCCAGTGTTTTTGTCACTTCAAAGTTACGATCCCCGATACTCCATAAAGAAATCATATCAACGGTCCAAGTCACTTCTTAACTTAATGGCTGTGATTAAATTGCGAATTCGCATGTCCCGAAATCGGGGTTCCTGATGTCAATAATCTTTGTCATGTCCAACTCTCGATCCCCGATGCCTCTCCATTGAGTGGAATCAATAGTCCAGATCAAAGCTTGATTTGACGGCTCAGATTACATCTTGATTTCGCATATCGCGATATCGGGATTCCTGATGTTAATGTTCTTTGACAACTTCAACACTCGATCCTTGAAACTTCGACAAGGTGTCCATCTGCTGACGTTACACATGGATTGACACGTGTTGAATACTGCCATGTGTCACTCTGATTCATGACTTACATGTGCCTGAAATGTTGAATCGGTCTGACACTTTTCATTACCTGGTTGTGACACATGTTCCTAGCAGACGTGGTTTGCTGACGTGAGTTAGGTCGACGATTCAGATGTGTTCTTGATCTGACGACTCAGATTGCGCCGGGATTTTTCATATCGAGAAATCGATATTCCTGTTGCATTGTTTCTTTGACATTTCCAAAATGAGATCCTCGAAACTCCGATGCACTCTTTACGCACTATCTCTCCTGGCTAGGCTCCTATCCCATATGACCGTTATCCCCTTGACCACAGTCTTACCACTCGTCGAGCTTTTGAGCTTTTCAATGCTGCAATGCATTGGCTCACGGGATTCCCGATATGTGAAACCCCGATGAGTCAACCCTCCTTTCGAGATTTAACCTTGTCTTTTCCCGATGGTAAAGCTTGTGTAGATCCTGTCCGATTTGACGGCTGACAGAATTTCTGAATGAGATCCAACGAATTCCAATCTCTGTCTTCCTTCTCCTCTGCGAACTCCTGTATCTTGAGCTTTTCTGTGTGCGTTCTCCTCGATGTTGTTCCTTTTGATATTTCACTTTCGAATCCCCAAGGGATTCTTGGACTTCTGTGCCTCTGCAGAGTCTTCACATGCACACTCTGATCCTGCCATCTTCACTGTTGTACTTGCCATCATTGACAAGCATACATTGCCTGTTAGACATTTGCCAACAATCTCCCCCTTTGGCATTGATGGTAACTGAGGCACCCGAATTTTTTTCTCCCCCTTTGACATCAATGTCAAAGAAAAGACATGCTCTCCCTGAGCTATTGTAGGAGTTTTAGGAGGCATTAAACATTCAAACAATGCAAAAATCCCCCTAACAAGATGGACTTTTTAGGTGTGAAACGAAATGACACCCAACTTCTGTCTAAGATATTCAAACGATGTCTTGGCTAGGGGCTTATTAAAGATGTCTACAATTTTTTCTGTAGTGGGAATGTAATGGACCTGAACAATCTGATTGGTGACCTGCTCTTTCAGAAAATAATATTTTATGGGAATATGTTTTGTCTTGGAGTGGAGGACAGGATTTTTAGACACACTGATGGAACTTGTGTTATCACAATGAATTGGGATCGGTGCAGTATACTTTATCTCTAAGTCTGCAAGTGTCTAAATCATCCATAATACCTATGTGCAATAGGTAGCAGCAGCAATGTACTGTGCCTCTGTGGTTGATAAACAAATGGAACCTTGCTTTTTACTGATCCATGCTACTAAGGAGTTACCTAAGAAGAATGCTCCTCCACTGGTGCTTTTTCTCTCATCAACACAATTTGCCCAATCTGCATCTGAATAAGCAATCAACTAAAGACTTTGATTCTTGGGATACCACAGACCATAAGTCATTGTTTCTTTTAAGTACCTGAATATCCTTTTGACATCTTGCAAATGACTCTGGTTAGGTGCAACCTGATATCTTCCTACCATTCCTACAACATGCATTATGTCTGGGCGAGATGCTGTGATGTACAACAGGATTCCTATCATTGATCAATATGAGCTTTGATCAACATCAGGTGAATCATCATCCTTTCTTAATTTACATCCAGTTACCATAGGTGTACCCACAGGTTTAGAATCTTCCATTTGAAACCTTTTCAACATTTCTCTTAAATATTTGCCTTGATAAATGAAGATCCCATCGGGCCTCTGAGTAATTTGCAGACCAAGGAAAAATGAAAGTTCTCCTATCATAGACATTTCAAATTCAGACTCCATGGTAGAAGCAAACCATTGTACCAGTGAATCCTTATTACATCCAAAGATGATGTCATCTACATAGACCAGTATGATGAGAAAATCATTATCCTCTGTCTTAATATACAGATTGCTGTAAGATTTTCCTCTCTTGAACCCTTTGTCTTTGAGATATGTATCCAGTCTATGATACCAGGCTCGAGGGGCTTGTTTTAAACCATATAAAGCTTTCTTAACCTTGCATACTAAGTCCGGGTTATCAGACAAGTTGAAACCCTCTGGTTGTTCCATATAGACTTCTTCACTTAAATCTCCATTGAGAAAGGCTGTCTTGACATCCATTTGGTAGACTTTAAACCTTTTATGACAAGCATAGGCAGGAAACATTCTGATAGCTTCTAATCTTGCTATGGGCGCAAATGTTTCATCAAAATCCAGTCCTTCTATATGAATATAGCCTTTACAGACTAACCTCGCTTTGTTCCTGATAACTTGTCCTTGCTCATTCAACTTATTCTTAAAGATCCATTTGGAGCCAATGACGTTTTTACCTTCGGGTCTTTGAACCATCTCCCATGTATGGTTTTTCTCAATCT
>ML791369.1:236736-259776 GCA_009831015.1 Picea engelmannii
GAAGTATTTATTCCTTTGAAATCTTAATTGCTCATTTCTAGGTCTTAAGGAACAATTTACAGCTTTGTGACCGAAGTTAGAACAATAGAAACAATAGCCATAGAAAAATTCTTTGTACCTGGAAAATGGTTGTCTTCTTTGAATAAATTGATTTCTTTCTTGTTGATGACGTCTTTTAGTAGAAAGAACATTGTTTATTCATCCTACAGATTCAGTACTGACACCATTTTCTTTACTCATCTTGGGTTGTTGATTGTCTTCCTTTATTTCTACAGGTTTGTTATTATCATTGGTTGTACTTTTGACAAACTTGATGGGTTCTTCATTTCCTGTCTTCTCACTGCTTGATCCCTCTTCATAACCCAAACTAGTTTTTATCTTTGGATTCCTTTGTTGATTTAGAATGGTGGTTAATCCTTCCGAGGCTTTGATACTTGTCAGATTATGATTATACAAGGCTTGAAACTTCTCCATTTCTTTTCTTGTTTTCACTACTTCTTGTTCTAATGATTCACATCTCGCCTTCTTTTCCGATAGTTGTTGTTTCAGAATCTCTTCGATTTTCTTTGCCTCTTCCAATTCCACCTTTAGTAGGACAAGGTCTTCACCAGGTTTTTTACTGTCTTTCTCGAACTATATCAACAATTGTCTTTGCTTTTTGTTCTTGATTCTTAGTCTGTCAATCTCTTCCAATGCACTGATCAGTTCTCCTTCCATGTCAACCACAACTTCTTCTTCATTAACGTCACTCCCTGTGCTATGATTGTCATAGTGCTCTTTGGCCATAAGTGTGAAGTCATTTAGTTTATCTTCAATAGATGAATCATTATCCTCATCATCTGAAGGATCATCATCATTGTTTTCACAAAGAATTTTCTTCTTAAAGTTATTCTCTTTAAAGAAATTTTTGTGTTTGTATTTCTCCTCATCATCACAAGTCTGATCCTTTCCTTTGTGCGGACATTTGTTTGCAAAATGACCTATCCTACCACAGTTAAAACATTTGAAGGGCAGTTACCTTTGTATTTGCTTGATCCCTTCTTCAGTCTCTTCACAAATTTTTCTTCAATTTGATCAGCCTCATAATCCTCATTCTTGTCTGTTTTAAATGATGCTTCTCTGGAGGTGGGTTTATCTTTAACTATTCTCATTTCACATGCAGTCAATGTTCCGAGAAGTTGGTCAAACTGCAAGGTTTTCAGATCATTAAGTTCTTCTATAGCAGAGACGTTCGGGTTGAACCTATCTGGGAGAGATCTCAAGATTTTCTGAACTAAAGAAGGTTCCCCAATTGTTTCACCAAGTGCCTTCATTGCATTCACCATTTCTTCTACTTTCATAAAGTATTTTCCAACAGTTTCATCTTCCTTCATCTTCAGTTGTTCAAACTGTATTCTGTAGGTTTGAAGCTTTGCATACTTTACCTTCTCATTACCCTCATAACTGTTAATGAGTTTGTCCCACATTTCTTTGGTAGTTCCTAGGTGCATAACTTTTACAAATTCTGTTTCTGCAAGCCCACTCAAGATAGCATTCATAGCCTTAGCATTGAAGCAAAATTCTAGTTTGTCATCCTTATTAGCTAGCACAACTAGCTTTACATAACTAGTCTCTACCACATCCCAAACATCTGCACCTAAAGCCATTATGTAGGTTCTCATTCTAACTTTCCAGAAGGCAAAGATTGTTCCATTGGACAGAGGGGCCTTATTGGTTGAATTTCCTTCATGGATTGACATGTTTAAGCTCTAGGATCTACCCTTAGATAAAAGGGGCCGAATCTGATACCAATTGTTAGACAACTGAGAGGGGGGGGTGAATCAATTGTTTTCGTGCTTAAACAATTATGGTTCTTTTAACCTCTTTGTAGAGACACTGAATGATCATCAAAATAATGCAGGGAAATAAACAATGGCACTTTCAGTATCATTCACATATATGAGAAACACAGAGATAGATATTTCCCGAGGAAACCCATGCAGGGTAAAAGCCTCTTTTTCTTTATATGATAAGTAATGATTACATTATTTACAGTATCATACATATGAGCACCAACTCATAATGAGGCTACAACCTCAGTTTTGCAAGCTGCAACTTGCTGAGAGCACCAACTCTCTGTTTTCTCTAGCACCCACTAGAGGGAAGCACCAACTCCCTTGTTCCTCTAGCACCAACTCCCTGGTTTCTCTAGCACCAACTAGAAGGAAGCATCAACTCCCTGTGTTCAAGTACCCACTTGAACCTCTGAGGACAACAGTCCTCCCGAGCACCTCCCAACCACCCTGAAATACTAATCTTTTCTACTGAAACTTATTACAGTGATAAAATGTTCAACAATGGCTTACCAGACTCATTACTGTTCTTCTACATTTCTCTACTCTGTCTGTCTCATTTCCTTCCTGCACACATCACTTGCGTCGTTTGTTATTCCACTATTTATGCTCTGTACGCCATGTCCATTCACTGCATCGTTCCTCTTCTGTGCTATTCAGCTACTGCACTCTCCTCCTACTTCACACGTGAATCACCTTTACCAAAAACAACCACAGAAAACTCCAACCGCAACAACAACCACATCTCTTCTCTGTACTGTGTATTTATAGCTTCTGTGCACCTTGTGCATGCAATGTTCGCAATGTGTCTGCATGTTGACTCCGTGCCGTTATCCTCCACCTCTTGAGTGCTCTGTTTGATCATCATCGTGACTCTTCAACTTCTCTGGTGGTTCGCCCCGCGTGTCCAGCATCACTGTATGTTATACTAAGATTCCTCAGCCTTTCTGGTAGTTTGAGACTCTTCGTCTTCTCTGTGACAGTCAAACTCACCTTCGTTGTTTCAGTTACAGGCCTCAATTCTCATCAGCTGTCAATCGCCTCCACAAACATCTTCATTCCTCTCAGAGACTCTTCACCTCCTCTGTCAGTCATCCCGAAGTATCTTCGCATCCTCTGGTAGAAACCATCAATGGTTTCTAGCAGTTTCACTGTGTTTTGCAACAGTAGCCCTCAGATCTCCTTCAGGTTAATCTACGTCATTGGATGAGCTTTATTAATCTTTCCTTTACACTGGGTTTCAACATTTTTTCATTCCTATTGCATTGTGTTCTTGCCTCTCTAAGTCACGATCCCTGAAACTCCGATATGGAGTTACATCTACGGTCCATATCCAAGCTTGATTTAACGGTTGTGATTGAATCGCCATATCCCATATCGCGATTTTAACATTCTTGTTGCCTTGTTTTCTATTTCTCTTGATGTCGCGATCCACGAAACTCTGATATGGAGTTATGTCAATGGTCCAGATCTTATCTCTATTCAAGGTCTGTGATTAAATCACGATTTTGCATATCGCGATTTCGACATCCTTGATGTCCAGTGTTTTTGTCACTTCAAATTTTCGATCCCTGATACTCCATAAATAAAGCAGATCAACGGTCCATGTCACTTATTAACTTAACGACTGCGATTAAATCACGAAATCAGGGTTCCTGATGTCAATAATATTTGTCATGTCCAACTCTCGATCCTCGATGCCTCTCCATTGAGTGGAATCAACGGTCCAGATCAAAGCTTGATCTGACGGCTCAGATTACATCGTGATTTCGCATATCGCGATATCAGGATTCCTGATGTCAATGTTCTTTGATAACTTCAACACTCGATCCTTGAAACTCCGACAAGGTGTCCATCTGTTGACGTCACACATGGATTGACACGTGTTGAATACTGCCACGTGTCACTCTGATTCATGACTTACATGTGCCTAAAATGTTGAATCAGTCTGAAACTTGTCATTACCTGGTTGTGACACGTGTTCCTAGCTGACATGGTTTGCTGACGTGAGTCGGGTCAACGGTTCAGATGTGTTCTTGATTTGACAACTTAGATTGCGCTGGGATTTTTCATATCGAGAAATTGGGATTCCTGTTGCATTGTTTCTTTGACATTTCCAAAACGCGATCCTCGAAACTCCGACTCGCTCTTTATGCACTAGCTCTCCTGTCTAGGCTCTTGGCCCATATGACCGTTATCCCCTTGACCACAGTCTTACCACTCGTCGGGGTTTCAAGATTTTCAATGCCGCAATGCATTGGCTCACAGGATTTCCGATATGTGAAACACTGATGACTCAAACCTCCTTTCAGGATTTCACCTTGGCTTTTCCCGATGGTAAACCTTGTGCAGCTCCTGTCCGATCTGACAGCTGACGAGATTTCTGAATGAGATCCAATGTCTGTCGATCTCTATCTTCCTTCTCCTCTATGAACTCATGTATCTTGAGCTTTGCTGCGTGCGTTCTCCTCGACGTTGTTCCTCCTGAGATTTCACTTCCAAATCCCCAAGGGATTCTTGGAATTTTGCGCCTCTGCAGAGTCTTCACATGCACACTCTTATCCTGCCATCTTCACTGTTGTACTTTCCATCAATGACAAGCATACGCTGACTATTAGACATTTTCCAACATATTTGGCCTCAGGAGCGCTGAGCCCCTTGAAGCAAGTTAACCTTCCTTGGTGTGAAGTATGCAGAAACTGACATCACCCTGGTGAGTGCTATTATATGTAGAAGTAGGTTCAGACACCCACAAACTTGTACTGCACGTTCTGTAAGTCCATAGGGCATGATGATAGATATTGTAGGGATTTTGACCTGATGCATGAAAGACCAAGAGACATATACAAGATCCAAGGTGAAGTACACCAAGAAAGAAACAATGCACAGTATAATTCTCCAGGAAGAGGAAGTTTCAATCCTAGCGATGGATACAGAGGATGAGGGGGAGGATGAGGTATGGGTTGAGGCCGAGGACAAATAATCTGTTACAACTGTGCGTATCCAGGAAATTTAGCGAGGGACTGCCAGAACCCTTGCACAACCTCCAGTTATTGCAACTCCTTCGAACATGTCATCGAGGACTTCCCCTTGCTTCTAGCTAAGGGAACTCAACAAAACCCACAAGTGCAACTGATATATGCTGAACCTCGCATAGTAGACCCTAGATTCTTTGTTATCACTCGAGGAGGAACTGCTACAAGAGAAAATAGAGCAGCCCAAGGAAATACTGTAGACGACCACGGAGTGAGGAAAGCTACAGAGAAGACCACAATGTTCGATGCTAAGAAAGAAAGACAGATATTTGAGGAGGCAAGAAAAGAGCTCAAAGGAGATCAAGGGTCTTTATCAAAGAAACAACCAAAAATCAAAGAATATGGAATGCCTTAGGCATTTGATCTGTCTGTGTCACCAACAGAAGGGAAAGAAGTAAGAAAACTCATGGAATTTTTGTGCACTTGTGTTAAGTTGATTCAAGATAAAAGCGTTGTACAAGAATTACAAGATTTAATCAAGCAGTATGAGCTAGGAAAGATAGATTCCTTACTGAATAGGGAAGTTCACCAAATTGGGAAAAGGAGAAGGACAAATAAAGAATTACACCTGAATGCTCAAATAGGAGAATATGATATAGACTATGTGGTCCTCGAGTTAGGGTCAGAGGTCAATGTCATGATGAAGCAAACCTAGGCACTGATGGGAAACCTGAAGTTGATTTATTCCCCTATTAGTCTTAGAATGGATAATCAACAAGTTGTCAACCCATTTGGACGATTGGAGCTTGTCCCTGTGGACATCGATGGAGTTAGAACCTTTGCAGATTTTGAAGTAATTGAAATTGTTGATGACAATTGCCCTTATCCTGCATTATTAGGAATTGATTGGGCCTTCGACAATTCTACTGTTGTTGATCTAAAGAAGAGGCGTATGACATTTTAAAGAGGCCTTAGGGTCATTTCACCTTTAGATCCATATGAGGGTCCTCGATACACAGAGCTTATCAGAGAAGAAGATCACATGTACGAACTGGAAAACATCTACAAACTAACAACCATACAATAGGATTATATCAACCCTACAGCCGATGGGAGTATGAGTTGGCGAAGTGACAACGCATGTTCATCAGACTTAGAATAAGCATCAGAGAACTAACATAACCATATGTATGAAGTCTCTACCATAAGATGTGCTAGACTAACCAGAGAGGTTCACTGGATCGACACAACAATGAGTAACTTACCCACATTTGATGGGATGAACTCTTTAGAAAACTTCTTATCAGAGTTTGAGATAAGTGTACCAAAACAACAAAGGTTGTTGGCAATGGATGAGGCCATGAAAGATACACCAACAATATGGTGGGGGATGCACAAAGGAAACATCACATATTGGACACACTGTCGAACATTGATGACAACGCGGTTCTCAGCAAAAGAAGGAAGCTTCAAAGTGATATACACAGGTCGAAGTTTCCCAAATGACCATGTGTGAAGCTGCGAAGAGGCCTAGAGTGACATTCCTCCAGAACAATGGGTGCAAAGATTCATTAACATGCTGGACACGATCCCTATCAACTGGTACCTTCAAGCGAAGCTGCTCCTCATCACTTCAGATTGGGAAGGTATGATCCATAATTTTTTAGCCACCTTTTTGTTCGAAAGTGAATTTCCTTTAGTAGACCAAGCATTATATATTTTGAGAGAAAAATTATTTAAGTAGGTATCTGGCCTCCCTTTGGAGAAAGAAGAGGATGAATGGACTACGCCATTGCATAAATTCCAAGGATGTTACAACATTAATGACAATGAAGATCATGATCCAAGGAAGGTAAACATCGCTGAGACAGAAGGCCACAAAAATGTGGAAGGACTAGGAGTTGAGCTTCCATTCATAGGAAAACTGATCAAAATAAAGAAAGTCAATATTGGGACAGAGGAGACATTGAAGCTTGCCAATGTCGAAGATTATTGGGATGCTGCTACCATTACAGAGTTATTGCATGAATATCAGGACTTGTTCCCAACAAAGTTCACTGATATGAAAGGAATCAAAGGGCCTATGGGTGAGATGATAATAACTTTGAAACCAAATGCGAAGCCAATCAAGAAAATACCTTACAGACTGAACTCGAAATACAAGGAAAAAGTGAAGATCGAGCTCGACAGAATGTTGGAAGTAGGGATTATTGAACATGTCGAAGAGTTGGAGTGGATCAGCCCTATGGTGGTACAAGACAAGAAGACAAGAGAAATTAGGATTTGTGTGGACCTCAGAAAGTTGAATGATTCCTACCTGCATGACCCTTTCTCTACACCATTCACAGACGAAGTGTTGGATAACATGGGAGGCCAGGAAGTATATTCTTTTACAAACAACTTTTCGGGATACCATCAGATCTGCATTACCAAGGAGGACTGTCATAAGATTACATTTGCGACAGAGTGGGGATCCTACCGATATATAGTAATTCCATTTGGATTGAAGAATTCCCCAACCATCTTTTCCAGGGTGGTGGTCGAAGTGTTCGAAGATTTTTTTCATAAATGTTTAGAAGCATACTTTGATGACTAGACTATTTTTAGTTTGTTGAAAAATCATATTGAATGTCTAAGGTTAATGTTGGACAAATGCAGGCAATGTAAAATTGCTTTGAATATGAAGAAATGCATATTCTTCTCACCATTTGGAGTACTATTAGGTCATATTGTATGCAAGCAAGGATTGTTGGTTGACCCATCTAAAATTGCAATTACAGTTGATTTGCCACCTCCTACTTCGGTCAAACAACTGTGCACTACACTGGGCCATACTGGATATTACAAGAAATTTATCAAAGGATATGCCCAAATTACAACACCAATGGAGAAGCTACTGAAGAAGGACTGCCAGTATGAGTGGATAGATGAATGTCAGCAGAGCTTTGACACACTGAAACAAAAGATGGTTACAACACCCATTCTGGTTTTCCCAGATTGGAGAAAAGAATTCCATGTGCATGTTGATGCATCTTATCTTGCATTAGGAGAAGTAATGACACAACCTTGAGAAGGGGACATTAATAATCCATTATCATTTTCAAGCAGGAAGCTATCCACAACCGAAGTTAATTACACAACTACATAGAGAGAGCAACTAGCCACGGTGTATGCACTGCAAAAATTCCACCACTACTTGTTTTACATTCGATGACATAATAACCAGGTTTGGATGCCCTAATATTATTATGAATGATCAAGGTACACACTTCATCAATAAGATAGTTGAATCCTTGATTGAAGAATTTCCAGTGCACCATTAGAAGAGTACACCTTACCATCCACAAGAAAATGGAAAGGTTGAAGCATTCAACCAGATCTTGGAGATAGCATTGACAAAGATTTGCAGCATGAACAGGGATGACTAGGATTTAAGAGTACCAACAATACTCTGGGCTTATAGAACCACTTGCAAGAAATTAACAATGCATACCCCCTTCAAGTTGGTTTATGGTCTCGAAGCTATTATACCGATGGAATACTTAGTACCAAGCCTAAGAATTGTTTCATTTACAGACATGGATGATACCGAAACTATTCACTAGAGTCTTTCACAGTTGGTTGAACTAGAAGAAGACATATTCATTGCAGGATTCCATCAGCAAGTTCAGAAGGAACGAGAAAAGGCCTATCATGACAGGCACATCAAGAAGAAGACATTCAAGCAAGGTGATTTAGTACTGGTGTATGACAGTAAGTTTATCAAACACCTTGGAAAGTTCAGAATGCATTGGCTCAGACCATATGAGATTTCCTATGTTACAAAAGGAGGAGTTGCGTAGCTAAAGACATTGAAGGGAAAATGGAAGGAAGGATTGGTGAATGGGAGTCAGCTGAAGTTATACTATGATAACCACCTGCCTCGTAGCTCTCAGTAAAAGCATGAGGAAAAGGGTCCAGGTACCAGGTGTAGTTGAAACTGGGTACCAAACACAGAAAATATAGTTTGTGCAATGATGGAAAGGAGGCATAAAGTATAAAGCAAGGGTTGCACTGTGCAGTCCAAAGTCAAAGTAAAACAAGAGGATCAGATTTGAAGTGCCTCGGAACGAGTAATAGGTGAGTGTTGGGGGATTTTTGGCCCTTGGTTATGGAAGGAATTGAAGAACAAGGAAGGAAAGGTAAAAGTCAATCTTTGCGGGAGACACAGTAACTGTCACTGAGTCGAAGTGAGCAAAAGAGAATGAAAGATGGAGCGAAGTGCGGAAAAGAAATCCGTTGGATGAGGAGATCAGGGATGATAGATTAGCAAGGAAGAAGGATCATGGACAACTCAACAAGTAGAGAAAATACATCATTGGATGCTTTGCATCACCGCACGATGAAGAAGGAAAGACAGGTTGGCAAAGCCCGAAAAAACTAGGTCAAGCTGACCTAGGGTTTTAGACACCTAGGGTTTTGGCACCTATGTTTTGACCTAAGGCTATCGGTGAGGGATTGTAATGTATAAATAAAGGTCAAGAGGACTTGGGTGGGGTTGTTGTTGGTCATTGAGTATTGGTTTGATATTGTTGTTATAGCTCTATTGTGGAGAGAGAGGATTGAATTTTGATATCTTCAGCTATGTGTGAAGTTCAAGTCCTGCAAATGGGTGCACAGGAAGGGGAGAGAAAGAGAGAGAAGAAATAATATCTGCTAGCCGAGAGCGTAGATAAGAACTGTATGCTTTTCCTTAATAAATCATAAGAACAGTTCTGTGGACGTAGCCCTAGAGAGAGGGTGAACCATGTATATTTTGTGTCATATGTGTGATTGATGCTTGGATCTTTGTCATTGTTATATTGTTATTTGCAGTCTTCTGTTAGATCATATCTATAGATGTGCAAGATAGACCTAGTTGATAAGTGATATATGAATGTTTTATTGTTTTTGTGATAGATCCACTTGATATTCCCATAGTTGTAGGCATCCTTGTCATGCAAGCCCCCTATTAAGCTTCTTCGGGTGAGACTGCATCTACTTCGCAGGTGTTGCCGAAAAGGCCAGTAGCTAGGGCTTGTTGGTACTCTCTTGGAGTGAACCTGGGTCTGCCCCTGTGTGAACAGGTGTCCCGGAAGGAATCCCATGTAGGGGCCACCAAAAAAATTATAGATTCCTCCATGACCCTTTTCTCAGAGTAGGTATCCCACCAGTATTTAACATGGGGAATGACCTTGAGGATCACAAAAGTGATCTTTTCTCGATCGAAAAAATTGTGGACCAAAAAATATCCTTCAAGTACATTTAAACATTTATCTACAACATCCACATCTATCAGTCCTTCAAATAATGGAATATCAAAATTTACCTGTACCTTGAAGGGGGTTGCATGGCCGCCTCATGAAGATGCTTCTCCTTTGGGATATCACTGAAGGATCTGCATGAAGTTGTCCATAATTTCATTCCTTTGTCACACGAGGGATTCCTCGAGAAAACATTTAATGGGATGTCATGCTCCATGATCTTTATTTTTGTCTCCCATGGGTTGTTGTCAGGCTTGGTGCAAACGATATGGAAATGGTTCAATTGGTTCAAGTCCCAACTTCTTACACCTAGACCTTGTTGGGGACATGCATGAAGAAAATTAAATGAAGAGCAGACCGCTCTGATACCACTGATCTAGATTTAGGAGAGAAACAAATTGATTATAGACTAAATACCATAAACAAAAAGATAGGAAGAATAACACAAATATTCAGTCAATAATATCTTCTATTAAATAATGAAATAGGATGAAACTGTAAAACTGCAGAAATGAAACTTGCTCGAATGGCAGTAGTTGTCTTTGAGAAAAGATGTGGCTGCTACACACATCCTTCTGAGCTGAATGGATTACAATGAGGCTCCATAGGCCCTTTTCATACTACTCATGAATTTCAAGACCCTAGACATCCAAAAACCTAACCCTAGAAGGTGAAACGCCCAAAGTCCTGTTGGCCTGTGTAATTTTGTACCGTAACTTCCTAGGGTCATAACGTTTGCATACAACCTCTTTTTTAGGTGTGTGATAGCCCATTGGAAAAGTATTTCAAATAACTACACATTTCTCCATCAGAAATCTGTCTTCGTCTATAGTCTAACTGCGGCGAGTCAAAAAAACAATGTTTAGGGCCTCAAAACAACCCTGAAAGTACAACAAGATGTGCTGATATGAAAACATACGAAATAGGTCAGTTGGATTAGGTGAGAGGCCACCCATATCCACTTGGAGAATGTGTGAGGATTCATACAACCCCATAAGTGTAGAACTCACAATTATAAATGAGTACAGAAAAACGCATTGAACAAAAACTGCACACGAGGAGCCAATTGGAATAGGTGGGTGGCCACCAATATCCCTCTGGACCACTATAGTGTTTGATAATGCTACTTTCTTCTCATCCTTGAATTTATGTGAGTTTTCATTAGAAAAGGGAACAATTTAAAATACTCATCAAATTACTACCCCCAAGGTAATGGTTTAGCACAATCTACAAACAAGAACATCATTTGTATCCCCAAGAGAACCATAGATGACCACCAGAGAAATTGGCACAATGCTTTGCAAAAATTGGCAGAATGCTTTGCAGAATATCTATCTTCCTTCCCTCCAACTGTTATAGCAATATTTTCCTCACCCTATGCAAACTTTCAAAGAAGGCCTTTTTCCATTTCCCTATGTAGGCTTGAAGTCCCTTTTTGCAAATCCGAAAGATAAAAACACGATTTTTCACATATATGCATCCTACCTATTGTACAACATGTGTATATGCAGGTTGCACCAATACAACCCATGTACATCGAGTTTTGTGCCCAAAATAAAAAAATGGTGTCAGGTTTCCATGTCATGTCACGAGATCCATGAGCCTTGACCTTCCATATACTAGAAATGTTTTGATTTGACCCTTTAGTTCCACTTGAAGGCTACAAATGGGCCAAATCCGAGCTATGGAAAATGGGAGAAGAATTCAATTTTGAGAGAAAAGTTACTTTGGAGAAATTATTCACTTCATATTGAGTCTGCATCCCTTTGTCCTTTTAAGTATGAACACATTGTTCATCCCCCAAGATCTTCCCTACTTGATTGAGAGCCTCATTGTCTCTCTTATATGAGCTTTCCTTTGGTGGAGGATTGAAGTAGTGGAGGCCCAATTGGAAGGGACTTAGTTTCTTAGTTCTGAACCGTGCCGACATGAAAGTTTGTAATTCATTCACTTTCGTTGATTACATTTTAATAGAAATAATCTTTTCTCATATAATTAATATCTTGCAAATATTTGAATTGTTACTCCATTGGTGTATTTGTTATGAATGTTGATGGATTATGCTATTGAATGTGCTAACATTATATATTATCACCATATGCTTGCATTTCCTGGTTGTTGAGGACAAGTTGCAAGTGTATTTCTTTGAGTCAAGTGCTCAATGGTGGACTTCATTGAACATCTAGACAATATAGGCCTTTTATATTTTCTTGCTAGCATATTTGTTTATATAGAATACCTGAGATTAGAGTTCATTTCTATAGTCATTTCTATCTGTTGTGGTTTACCCCTAGCCATAGAGAGATTTTCCTCATAACACCAACTCACACAACAGTCTTGGGGAAGGGAATGCCCCATCATCCAATGAGGCATTGAAACATTCTTGATTTTGTGTTCCCATTATACTTCATATATATTACTTTCTAGCAATTTATCATACAAATAGGAATCAATTTGACAGAAATATGGTAATTGGAAAAATCTTACTACTATTTGAGTCATCTCAGTTCTTTCAAAATACAAGTTATGGGACCTATATTTTCTCTCTTATGATTTTTCATGATTAGACCACCTATTCTAAATCATGCGTGGACATGATCTTACAGATATTCATGGATCCACCTGTGTGTCACCATTTGTTGTGACAGGAACTAGAACCCTCCATTTTCTCTCTTTTATCTTGCATAACCCATGGAAAATTGAGCCCCTCATATTTTGAGCCTAAGATAAATTCTTGTGGGTTTCTCTCCCTAACTTAAGATCCTTAGAATAATCATGTTTCCCTTAGGAAATCATGTTTGAATGAAATCATTTGAAGACTTGCTTTTAAAATACAAACAATAAAAATCGACCAAGTTAATAAGAACTCCTCCGATAAGAATTAGAGGAGTTACTTCAAACTCCTCCAAATCCTATCGAAGGATTTATTTCCTTCCTCATCGATATCACCTGTTATCATGCAAGTTAAAAATAGCTCCTATGATACAAATCAGAGGAGTCAGTTATAACTCCTCCAACTCATATCGAAGGAGTTTCTCCCATTGGATTTGATATTATTAGAGAAATTGTCCTCAGACTCTCTGACCTCAACTTATCAACCTACCTGCATTTAATACCGAAAAAAAATTATCAGCATAACCAAGTTTATTATTATCTTTTCGAAGAGACCAAGTGATAAAAGTTCCAAAACTTTGAGTGTGCCAATCCATTTTTCTCGAGATCATGAGTTATCTGCACCCTCCACATGGTGCTAGGATTTAGGTAAGAACAACTTTTATTTTCTTGTTTTTCAAGGTTAGGGTTAGAGATTCTTTCAAATTCCTACGTACCACTTTGTTTTCCTTTCTTCCTTGCATCAATTTGTCAATTCTCCCCACTACCATGTCTTTGGTTATCTCTTCAATCAACACATGCCAACGCACTTTTCACCCTCTTACCTTACCATGACATTCCTTCCTCGAAAACATTGTTCTAGCTAACCGTAATAAATACCACAAAAAAATTCCGAACTCAGAATGAAGATATCATTTGAGGCCCTAAGTATTGCAGAAGTATTTCTAATCCATCCAATTTTCAATCAGAAGAGGTCTTGGTAACCCTTCGGATGCGATAGAAAGTGTTTCAAGAAACTCCTTAAACTCTACACTCGTTCCCAGAGCATTCATGCTTAGCTCTTTCTCTCAAAACCATTAGAGTTATTTATATCGAAATAATTCTTACTAACTACTCCGAACACATCACAGGAGTTATTACTAACTCCTCCAATGAGGCCATAGGAGTTCCAAATAATTTCTCCGCATTACTTGAACAACTTCGATATAACTCTTCCAACCATATCGAAGGACTTATTGCTAACTCCTCTCATATGATCAAAAGAGATTCGGTTAATATCACTAATATTTATAAATCCTCAAGATACTCAGTAAACCCTTCCAATGGCTTATCGGAGTAATTGAAACTAACTCCTTTGACCATGATCAAAGGATTTGTCCTTAACCTCACCTATTGAATATTTTTCGAACAGTTTCCACTTGCATAAGAGGTGTTATTTCCTAGACCTCCGATTTTTTCTTTTCAAATCCTAATGTCCACCCTTTCCTCCCCAAGTTTTTACCAGGTTTCTTATACATGCCTACCATTATCCTTACATCCTCATATGAATACTCTCTATCTCAAAATAGTCTCAATAACGCCTCTAGTATTTCTAATCATTTAGATGCATTGAATGGTACGTAATATCCTATTATGTGCCCTGAAATTGTCTTTTTGGTAGGTTCTAATATGCCACCGTGAAAGAAAATGACACAAAAGGCATCAAGATTCAAATCCTCTGGAAGTTCCCAACAAGCAGGAGAGATAGAGATTATTGGGGCTACATATGATGATATGACTGGAATTATGGAAAAGGATGGAGAAACCTTGAAATGGAGAGAAGTTTACCACATGTTCAAAAAGTAAAATTTTTCCGCTGAAGTTGAAGATCCACATGAGTTTCAAGTGTTCAAAAATATTAGAAAATCATGGATCTTTAGGGTAGAAACGCCTCCAATAGTCTTCCCTTTCACATATTCCATCTGTTGTATTTTGAAGAAGACTGACATAAGTAGTAGATACGTCTGCAACACAAGAAAGGAGCCTATAACTTCTTTTAGACCATATTTTTTAGCCAAATTTTATCACATTGAGGGAAGAAAAATATTGGATGGTAAACGTTTCAGTGAGTTTGAGTATACACCGAAGGATTTGTTCCCAAAATGGTATAAGGCAGACAAACAATTTAAATATACACCAAAAATTTGCTATCCCATGAGTGACTTAAGAACACCCTACCAGTATTTGGTAGCCATGTTCTACAAGTTATATGGGGAACCTGTTGCAAAACAATTCCCCTTATCATACACGCCTTTGATTTATTACTATAAAGATGCAGGGTCTGACCCTAAAATACACATATATTTTAAAGTTCTCTAGGAGCAAAAACACTATGTAGAGTACCAAAGGATACATGAACACTTCCTTGCTCCATTATATGAGTTCATCTTTTGCACCACTCCCCCTTGCATGACCAACAAAGAAATAATAGTTATAAGAAATATTAGGGATTAGTATCTCATGGATCATGGTACTTACATAAGAATATATTGCACAATGAATCCACCACATCTACTTCCATGATTTGTAATCGACAATCTCATCCTTTAGGAAGTAGAATATCAAAATATTATCAACGGATCATCGAGAACTTAAGAGCTCAGCTAGAAGAAGCCATAAATATTGAAGAAAATCTTGAAGACCAAAAGCAGTATTTGGAATCCAACATAGTAGCATAGAAAGAAGAAGTTGAAATGAGAGAGAGGATATTGACAGATCATCTTAAGGAAAGAAATAACAATCTAAACCAGCTTGAGGTAGAGTTTGGTCAAGAAGAGATGGGACTTGAAGAAGAAATAATCACATTAAAAATCCATCTTGAAGAAGAAAATAAAACAAAAGAAGTCATGAAGTCTTAGATAATGAAGAAAGAAGATGAGGTTTATAAGCTTGAAGAAGAAGTTGTCACATTGAGAAGTAAAATCATGAAGCTCAACAAGAACTTTGAAGAGACATAAACATCTGCATTAGTCATAGAGAATGAAGAGAACCACTCTAGGTTGCTAGAAAAGAAGAATGAATAAAAGAGAAAGAGTTATATAGAAGTACTCAAAGGAAGGAATCATGGTCAACCAAAATATAAGAAAACTAATAAATATACATCTTCAAGAAGACCATCCATGTTCAATCCACAAATAAGCTTCAATCATGATCATGATTAGTCACAGAAGAAATTCAAAATGACAACACCACAAAGGAGATCATTCACTCCTAGGTATGTAAATTTGTTTTATGGTCATTTTTTTATTGTAATAAATTTGGACATAAGGTTGCGGATTATAAAAAAAATGTTCAAGCAAAAACTGTTTATGTGGCCCCACGTTACATTGAATGTTACAAATGTCATAAATATGGACACATAGCTTGTGATTGTAGAAGCATGATCAATACTTCCATGAAAGAGAACACTGATATCAGATATAAAAAAGTATGGATAAGAAAATAGGAAGAAGAGGTGAGCAAAGACCAGGTCCCAAAGATCGCAAGATTGGTAATAAAATGAGATAAAGACAAATCTACAAAGAAAAAGGAAGATGTCAGATACAGAAAGGTTTGGAAAAGATATGAAAGAAAATAAGGACGGGTAAATAAGGAACATGTTCAAGAGATTGTACTTTCAGGTATTGTAGTGAAAGATGAATCAACAAACAAAAAGAAATAAGTCAGACTTCCGAGAGATGATGAATCTACTGACGAATATGATGATGACTCCTCATCAGATCACAAACTGTTCTAAGCCATATATCTTAGAGAATCCTAGGTAACATGAATAATAGATAGGGGAGTTTATGAGGTAGATGAGAAAAAATAGAGAACCATCCTTCAAGCAACTTGCATAGTTTGAGTAGACAGATTCAGAGAAGTCAGTTAGCAGAAGTACAATATGATAGATTGATCAGTTCTAGTACTGAAGACTTCATGATAGTACAATGAAAGATGGGTCGACATTATGGAAAGTTGTGTAGCAGAGTCTTGGAGGGTATGGACAAATATGGATTCATAAGAACACTTCGCAGGTTTGGATAGATATATGACAATGGATGAGATCACGGATTCATAGATTTGTTTAGACAGTGGTTGAACATTATCATAATGGATGATAATTACACAAGAATATTTGAATGCTTATTCCAGAATGATTTTTATATATGTGAGTTGATTACACAAGGAAACACCAATGGACAATAACTCCAAAAGGTAGCAGGTATAATAAGACTTATTTTTTTTCTAGAAGTCAAGAAGGAGAAATAGGAAAAAAAAGATAGGTAGAAATATCATTCGGAGAAGTTGTAAGAAATATAGGTAAGAATAGAGGTATGATTCCAGGGAAGAGATTCATCATGCACGATAGATGCTTGGAGAGACAACACAAAGGCATGTTTCTAAGGGGCGAGATTGTCATAAGGGAAGAATGAGCGATATGACTTGATTTTTTTTTTTATTAATTGTAGTTTTTCCCAAATTTAAATTATATAATAGTTGGTTTTTTTCTAAAATAAAGGTGGAGGTGGTAGTAGTATGATTTTTCTTTTTTGAAAATCAAATATTTTATTATATTCATTTCATAAAAATATATATGATTGTTTTTAATATAACATTATTGTTTTTAATACAACATTGGATTTGTGATTTATGACTCATTTACATTATAAATAATATTATGTGTTTTTAATACAATGTTGGACCTATGATTCGTGACTCATTCACATGATGATCTAATCCTCATATTCCACATGATGATCTCATACGATTATACCTTATGCTTATATCCATTACCTTATCCATTTTTCCAATCCCTATGAATTTTTTACCATGATATATTGATTAACCCACAATCATTGATAATTAATGGGAATGACAAATTCGTGTATTCATCACCCATTCCATCAATCCCGACTAGTTTTGAATCACTATAAGGATTCCAAACAAGTCTAAATTCGTTCATACCCTTTCCCTAAATCCCCGAAGCCTTGGTTTCATTGGCAATGTGAATTGGTTAAACAAAGTACTCTTCATACTCTTCCACGTTTGAGGTTGCAATGATATGAAGAAGCTTGATATTGTATATGGTTAGTAAGCTTGTCCTATTGGCAATGTAAATTGGTTAAACAAAGTACTCTACATACTCTTTAAAGGAGATCGAAGCTTATTCAGAGTATAATGTTAGCAATCTTATCCTCAAATCGGTAGTATGGCTATCAAATCGGTAGGATGGCTATCGTTATTGAACAAATTCGAAGGGTTCGATGGTAATGTGGCTCGTATAAGTGATTTGGTATTTTTCCTATCCAAGGAGACATTATCCAGAGCCACGAGGCTCCCTGAGACAAGGGAACAATGGTTTAAGAAAGAGAAAGGGACCTAAGATCGATTCCTATGCGCAACTGGTCAAACGCCATATTGGAAAAAGGGTGTGTCTACTACATGGATCGTGGAGAAATGGGCGAACCTTATGTTCATACTTTGAGAAGATTGTCACTTGTGAAGGACCGTATGCGGTCGCCTTTTTTTACCACATTCGTCTCTTATTTCCTTTTGAAGCTAGTTAGCATTTGAATTTTCCATTTTACCTTTGTCAAAGCTTGGGTTGAATGGACAAACACGTACAGGAAAAACCTAATAATGTTCATTGCAACCTATATCACCACGGCCTCGTTAAAATTTTAACTATGGAAGAATTAAATCAAAGGGATTATAATTGGGATGTGTCCTTGTCTTGAAATAGACTTGTTACCGGAGGGGATCCATATTCGGAGATACCTCAGGCACCTGTCATTTTCACTGATATTAATAAAAAGAACAGCAGTGAAGGCCTAAGCTCCCATGGAGCTGAGGACTTCACTATTCATGAAAAGATTTCTGAGAAGACTCCTCCGAAATGAAAGCGTCCACCTGGTGTCACCATGGTGCCAACTATTCCTAGTCCTGTTGTACCACCAAAACCTAACCCTATCAGACCAATTCCTACCATTTATATTGTACCCATTATTCCCATTATAAGTACAAGGAGAATTAAAAGAAGCATGGCTAAGAAAAAACCACAGGTTAAAACATCAAAACCAGATGCTCCTTGTTTGATGAAAAATTCAATTCAATTAGATCCAGAACCCATGCCCACTGAGTAGAGTCATATCTTACAGAATGAACCCTCAATTATAGTATTTATAAAGTCCCAAAAGAAACCCTCTAAGCATGAGATTCTTGTGTTTTCATCCCGTCATTCAACTGGACCATCTACATTTGTGCCTGATGATATCGAAAATGCAATAGATTACTATGAAGCTATCCAGTTTCTTGATTCTCGATCGGTGTCGTCGAGACAAGAAAAGAAAGATCAATGAATTGATATCTTCAAGGCTAAGGTAGAAGAGTTTAAAGTATTCGACAAGCACATCAAGAGTGAGAATGCAAATTTGAAGAATAGATGTGCTCAATTGCAGAGGAAAGTTGACGAATTGACTACACATAATGAGAAACTCTGAAGGCTTGTCAAGAAGAAGCATAACCAGATTGAGTCACTAGCCTCAGATAACCATAGCTTTGAAAGAAAACTCAGAAAAGGTAAGGGAATAAAGACCCCCAGTGTCAACATATCTATTGGAATCCCTTCTTGATCAACTACAAAGTTAATGAAGATTGGTCAATTTTAAGGACTTTATTATTAGGACACCAATCATGTCTACATCCACATATTTTCTTTGGATGGGAACACATGAAACCTCAAGGATGGGGAGATGTTGGGTCTCGAAATTAACGCCATTTTTACTGCCAAGTGATCCCTTTTTGACCACTCAAAACTACTATGCTGACGATGAACCCCTATTTTATCCCATTTTGTTTAAAATGGTAATTCAATGCTCATACGGTAATTATAATGGTTTATTACATGTTTCCCATAGTTTTTATGAATTAGGATAATTAAAAGTTTGAATTATTACTAATGACAATTGATTGAGTTAGGTCATGTAACCTTTATAGAGGTCTTGCAACGCATGTTGGAGCCTGTCATATCTACAGACTTCTAGAAGGAAAATCAAGATATGGGTTGGATTTACCGAGGGTTAAATTGTTGCATACAAATGCTCTGATATCATAGATTTGTTCAAGTTCCAACATTCACTTAGATTGGTAAGTTGCTTATATTAGTATCATAGTTAATCTGTTTCCAATAGAATAACGTATTGATGCCATTGTGTTGATTCATTGTGTGGTTTGAAGTATAAATCGTGTTTTGGTTTGGTTGGAATGGAACTATAACTACAGTCCTGTACTGGTTTTGAAACACAATTCTGTTACCACATACAATTTTCTTGATTTACAAGCTGGCTTATACATACAAGCTTTGAATTGATGTCATTACAACAAAAATATATCTTAAGTTACAAGCATGATAATTTGGTTACTTCTGAGATCATAGTTCAAACTAACTTGGTTTGGTTTTAAGACACAAAATTGTCTCATTTAAAGATTCCATAATTAGTGTGATAATTGTTTGAGTTTGTCAACAATGATTTTATGAGTGTATGCATCGATCCTTGTTATTAGTATTCCTTCTTTGTTAGTTTGTTAATTAAATTCTTTTGGTTACATGTATCTTAGACCCGACTAGAGTTGAAACAATATTATTGAGTTTTTTTTGTTGTGATGAACATTTGATAAACCTTAGTGAAATATTTGCAACATGAATTTGTCAAACTCTGTATTATTAAATCTGTGAGCTTCATAATGGATAGTATAAGTTTGAATAAGATTATTTGTTTGATAGTATTTTGCATGATCTATTTTTATTCATAATTAGACAAAGTCTCATTGAAGCTATCTTCCAACAACGGGATGGGGGTACATAAAGTTTCATAATGTTCACATTCACCACATCATGAATGCCTAGTTGGGGTGGAAATTCAAAGTAATAACTATTGTCCCCAATATGTTGGAGAGCAATATAAGTGCCATAACAGAGAGGGTTGAACTTTTGGTGACATTGGGATTTAAAATGATCGTGTTCCATGTAAAAATACAATTTATCACTAGGAGTAAAAACCATAGGGGAAAAATGAGAGTCATGCCCGGCCTTTTAGCACAGTTGGGTTTCCTTTAGTGATTCAAAAGATTAGGCATGTTTGCATGCTACAGTATACAAAAATGAAAGGGCAGATATTTGTTATCTCTATTGGTGTGGATTGTTAGAAGGTTGCAAGGTGATAGGAAGTTCGTAAGGGGATAAAGGTTGACATACAAAGAAACCTCAAAAGGATACATCCCAGTAGACATATGTACAACATCATTAAAACAATTTTGAATGAAATGGAGGTTTGTATTCCACTATTGTGTTTTGGAAAATTGAATGCAAAGAGAATGGACAAGGACGCGGTTAACTACCTAATTTTTTCCATCCATTTGAGGATGGATGGAAGTAAAATATTTTAGTTGAAAACCCAATAAATCCCACAATGTTTTTCAGAATGTATTGAGAAAGAGATCATCACGATTAGAGATGGTGCCAGTAGGAAGGCCAAAGTGTGGCCAAACATGGTGAAATAATAAGGCAATGGTTTGGGAATTAATAGTGGTCTTAGTGCAAGGGATAAAAAGAATCATATTAGAGAAATAACAAACAATAACCAAGATATCATCATCTTTGTGTAATTTCATAGGTAAACTATTAAGGAAATCCATGGAAATAGAGTCCCAAGGGAGGGAAGGAAGAGAAAGGGGTTGATACAAATAAAATTTAGGATTGGCGGGTTTATGTTGACCACACAATGCATAGGCACAAATGAAATGCTCCACTTGACAATTCATAGAATGCCAACGGAAATGTTGTTGCGAGTACTGAACTATTTTTCAGAGACCCTAAATTTCGCCATAGGAGGAAACATGATCCTCCTTGATCAAAGTAAGTTGATCTTCATAATATGAGACATATAACTAATTGAGTTTATATAGCCATCTATATCTAATTATGTAATACAGAAATGACGTTTTCTTGACCTCATTAGGATGTTGCATAATTGTCCATATCTCTGCAAAGAAGGGATCAAAACCATGGAGAGGATTCCAAGTCACATAGGCAACACAACACATATCCTGGATTTGATTTACCTACATCGAGATACAGATCAATATATCATTAATCCAATTAGACATTCCCTTATTTTATTTAATCGCCAATTGAAAATGTTTAATGTGAGTAGCCCAATTTAAATGACATTCCTCCTATACCTTGGTTTGAGAATTGATGAAAATCAATTCATGCTAACCATAAATATATTGAGTTCCACATATGAGTGAGGTGACGACCACTATGTAAGAGCTTATAATTTAGCGGGATATAGGATAAAACCATAAACAAAGACAAAAAAACCCGAATATTGAACCGAGGATTTCCCAAAAGAATATTTACAATGTTGCACCCGTAGTTTGTGAGTGCACAATAAGTCTATCATAGTGCACACATGGAGTAAATGATCCTATAAGGTCTTGTTGATGACCAATATATCATCCAAATAGATCACCACAATTTTCCCCAAATGTGTTTTTAAAATGTCATTGATTAGCCTTAGGAAAGTGGAAGGGGAATTAGTAAGAACGAATTGTTCAACAACACAGATATTCTAACAGAGGACGAACACCTTCAGTAAGCACTCACACAAATAGATAAAGTATCAACACACCAATTTTTTGACATGGTAAAAGCCCTACGGGGAAACCACTTGGAGCAATTGATTAATGCAAAAGTAAAAGATTACGGAGACATTTTTACAAGTGAGTTTCTAACAATCAATCACAAACAAATGACCCTTCATGATATTTAAATAGATATTGTGGACCAATCATGTGTTAATCCATGGATCAATGTAGTCATTAATATCGAGGAGAATATGAAACATAGTTACCAACTTAACGAGAACTCTACGTTTTTTGTGGGGTCCAATTTTTAACCCCATTTTTAAAAATGGTGCTACCGGTAGCACCCCTCTCCCTTTTGTTAACTCCCAAAATGAAACCATCTTTTTGGCCGAGTTTTGGTGGATATCACAGCTTTCAGTAGTATCTTCAAGTCATTTTTGAGTTTTTACAGTCGGAAAAAATTTTGGTTTTGGTGTGTCTTAGGAAATAATCAATCCATAAAGTCTTCTATTTCGAAAATGTGACCGTCTACTTTCAACAGCTAACATCATGTTAAAGGGCTTATTGTGCGCTGTGGAAAGCGATAGCTTTCAGCAGCTAAGGGCGGTGTTTCATCAGTTCAAATTGCTGTGGAAAGTAACGAGGCGCGGAAAGCTCGACAGACAGTTC
>ML791369.1:287449-303486 GCA_009831015.1 Picea engelmannii
TTAGGTTCTAGAATGTCTGGTAATAAATGGGTAGGAAGGGCAAGTTAATGCGGAGAATGTAAAGTCGGGGGTTTACCTTTAGGGTGTGGACGTCGTTGCTCATTAAGACCATTACTAGAAAAATGCAACGCGTCGTGCTTATTGTGTGTCCCTGGTCTTGTAGTACTGGGTGGTTTGTATTGCGTAGTCTGTCCGTGTCGGGCGGGATATAGACTCCTCTTGCAGCTTAGTATGTATGACTGTGTGCAATCCGGAGGAAAGGATCCAGTGTCGTATCAAGAGTCTCGGGTTGTTTAAAGGCACAGTTCCACTCTTGCGACACATTCTGAGCCGTATCAGTAGTCTCGGGCTGTTTAAAGGCATAGTTCCACTACTGCGACTCTACTGACGGATTCTTCATTCTGTGAAAGTACTGTGCCTAACCCCTGGTGTCTGTCTCGGTCTACAGCCTTTAGTTGCCCGCCTCCTGTTCCGAGGCGTTTGCTTCTTGTTATCGCTTGATGTGTCGGGTCGCCTTGTTGAGTTCATCCTACTTATGTCTTGTTGGGTCGAGTGATGACGTAGAGTCGAGGGGGCTGTTTCTTCTACACACGCACACACACTTTAAAAAAAAATAAAAAATAAAAAATTCACCGGTTGATTGAGTAGATGTCCTTAGCTAGGAGGGTTGTTACATGTTGTAAATCCACGAGTAGATCAGACAACCAAATTACTTTCCAACGAGTTCTTTTCAAATCACAAATATGGAAAATGATTTCTACATGAATCGATTTTGTTCATTACCATAACTCCCTGTAGACAGCGATTTAAGTTGCTGCTCTTGCACACGGTTCAATTATGGCCAAATCAAACCAATTCGATCCCTCAAGCACTGAGAAGAACATAGATTTTTGAGTCGGTCGATTTCAGGATTGGCGCCAGAGACAACCAAATGGATGATCCAAATTTCATGAGTGCCTCTTTAGGTTATGCAGGGTCCACAACGTTGCAATTCTCTTCCTTTGACGAACTTTGTTCTTTTCACCTGGGCAAAAAGGACCGAAACAATTTCGATTTGAACAGTGTAATGATGAATGGCGTAGAGAAATGTGATCACCAGGCCACAATGGAGCGAATCTCCTTTCAGGCTATCACACATAGGCACATTCCTCAAATTGGAATTGCAGCGACTCTGTCTCCTTCACGGGATGTGCAAAAATTGGAGCCCCTCAGGATCCGGATCCTGGGCACTCCCGTGAGGGATTAAGCCCAGCCAGGCTCTGATAGAGAGAGAACAACGTTCTCATAGGTTCTCATAGGTGCTCAATATTACACATTCACGATTCAACTCTGCAACAACAGTCAACTTCGCGCACAACAAGATGGACCACGATTGCACGGGACAAAAAAAACACGCAGATAGCACTAAGCTCCTCAAATCGCACACAGAAAGTGTGAACCAGGTAATGCAGAGTTTATAAAAGGTGTGAGGAATCTATATCAATACTCACACCAGCTCTATCCATGGAAATCAATACAGTCTCCAAGATCGATCTGTGTCGGAGGAGATCGAAGGCCGTCCTTCCAGTCCTAAATTTCTGAAGCTTTGCGATGCACAACCTTTTGCTCAGAAACCGACATTATTGCTGCAAGCGATCATCCCCTTCACGGCCCTCCCGAAAAGAAAGAATAAACGATTTTCATTATAAATGTTTAGATCTTCCTTTAATGAGTAAATGTCGGTTAACAACAGAATCTCGAGAGAGATCGATCCTGCAGAGTTCAGATCCTCAACTACGACACAATAAAATCTTAAATCATAAAGATGTGCAGCAAACTCTCTTCACAGGTCAAGATACACACAGTTATTGCATGCACAGAACCCATCTTCTTAACAGATTAATCCTCTAATCTATCCTCCATTCCACATACACAGAACTGGAGTTCATCGAATTTTACCATATCCAGAGAATAAAATTCATCACTTTTCTCTTTCATCTATGATGTAGCTTGTGTGCTAATTGCTCCTCTTTGGCTGCATGCTCTCGTTGCACCTCATCTTCCATGGTGAAACTACCATGTATCTCAATATTACCAGGTCCTTAAGAACTATATTTGCTCTGATACCAATTGAAGAAATTAAACACAATAAATTGGAGACAAGAACAACAACATGGCGGAAAAGGAATAATAGCCAACACATTCTTATTCACTCCAATGTTACATATTTATAGTACAATGGGTGATGCCACCTCATAGAGAGATTTTCTCTAGATCCTAAAACCATGCATGATGACTAGGCTAAGCAATCTTAACTAACTCATTAGTCATCACTTGAGGATATATTACTAATATCCTAAATGAATAATACAAATATAGGTGACAATTTAGACTTAGTGATTGGTAAAGGTAAGCCATAGGCTAACAACATTCATTTAGAGTGGAAAATATGGTTTTCTACTTAGCCATATAATAATATTCTCTAGAGTCAATAATCCACTCATCAAAATAAGAAGTAGAAGTTGCATTGAAGTAGAAACCAGAAGAGGAAAGTGCATGTCCATGAGTAGAAGAAGAAGAAGTAGAATCAATATTCATGATGTTCATCTTCATCGCTACTTCTAAATATTCCATATTCTTGAAACATTTGGGCTCATCCTAACCATCTTTCCCACAATAGTTGCAATGTCTGTCAGCCTTTTCTCTTTTGTCACCATTAAAGTTTAACCTATCTGAGTGGGTTTGGGACCCTTGTTTTTCTTGTTGTTATGGAAAGGATGTTTCTGCTTGGGATTATTTGGTTTATCTTTCTACTAGGATACTAAGGCTTTTTTGGAGGTACCTACAGTGTTGATCACTCCAAGTTGTACAAAGCTTATCTTTTGTCTCTAATCAAATCATCACAAAATGACTCAAGAATGGGTTTTTGATAACATTTCCCTAGATCCTCTCTCATGGCATAAAAGGTATATACAAACACAAAATATGCACTACCTGATTAGAAATAATAATACAGATGCAACACACTTTCTCTAGATTTATGTTACATTCTTCACATAAAATTCTAAGTGTTTTAAACTTATATAGATAGTCTTCAATGCAAGAAAAATCATTTGGACTTAAAGTCAATATACGATTTTCTAATTAATGTCCTCGAATAATATTTTGATTACCAAACATAGATTCAAGATTTTCCCAAGATTCATCGAGGTCATCAATTTCTTGAAGGTGGAACCTTAAATCAAGAGATATGAAAATTCTGATCAATCCACACACTTCATCATTCCTATTATCCCATTTGAATTTCTTGTCATCATCAGCGGGTTCTTTTTCCTTTCCCAAGGTAATCTGGTACATCCTTTTACTTGTTAATAATCCTACATATGGGATTTCCATTAGAGGTAGTTGGTGTTGGTAAGAAAAATATCACTAGAAGAATCCATATTAAATATTCATATAATATGGATTTAAAAATTGAAAGTGATGATCTAGATGGAAAGATTTCGAAAAAGTAGGAGGTTTTAAAAAAAGGGGCATTGAAAACGAACTTTGTATGAGAAAGTTATGCCTTTTTAAAAAAAGGCATATATGGTAACCAAAGAGCCACGTGGAAAGTAGAAGTTGGTCCACGTGGTGATACCCCTACAAATAACCTCACTTTTACAAATAAGTTTTTTTATGAAGTGACCCACTTTTATAAAAATAAGTGGGGATCACTTTTCCAATGAAGTTACTTTATAAAATAAAGTTGCATGCAAAATAAATAAACTTAAAATAAAACATTAAATATACTTATAGTGATTCACTTTTATACTTGATTTGAGATACACTTTACAATTGATGCATGGACATTTTCAAAAAAAGTAACAAAAAAAGAGACTTGAATTCAAGACCTCTTACTTAATAAGGAAACTTTGAACCAAGTGAGCTAGAAAAACATACTTTATTTCTTACAAGGAGGATTGGCGGTGTTGTTTTTTTTGTTATGGAAGACGGGCTTAGAGAGCGTGTTCATAAAAAATATTTTCACAGAAGAAAAAAAATTCGCTTCTCGATGACAATAAGGATTAGATCTCAGTTAGCTTACCCAGAAAATGCATCTTTTCTATCTTTTTCTGATTTTCGGAGATCGCACAGGGCACATGGAGAAGAGAATAAGTATATCTAAAAGAGTAGCAAATGGGAAAAAAATAATATAAAACCAAAATAATACTCTTGAAAAATTTAAAAGGGTGCATTCAGACTTTATACCCTCACTGAAATAGTTGTATCTTGGGCAAAACAAAATCTTTTCGAGTGAAACAAAAAATGTTCATGACTAAAAAAAACACTTCGGACATAATGGAACAATACTCTTAGCCCCAAAATGTACAAAAATGGTACAAATCAAAGATGATGAAATTCATCTTCACGATCTCAATCTACAACAAGAGTGGGTCTTCAAACAGGATCTGATACCATGTTCGATAACATAGGTATTCCAACAAAAGATGAACACATTTAATGAACACTCACACAACCAGATAAAATATCAACACATCGATGTTTTGACATGGTAAAAACCCTACAAGGAAACATCCATGATCGTAGCCAACGCGACCACTTGGAGCAATTTATTAATGCAAAATAAAAAGTTTAGAGAGAGATTTTTACAAGAGAGTTTCTCACAATCGATCATTGGATAATGAACCTTCATTCTCTTTAAATAAATATCATGGACCAATCAAGTGTTAATCTTCGGTTCAATGTAGCCATTAAAATCGAGGAGAATATGAACTATCAGATCACTCTATGTTGGGAACATATCCTGACCGTCAAATTTTCTAACTACAAATGCATACTAATGCATACTAAAAAAACACACTTTTACCTAATGGCACATTAGACCAAGTATATCTTAACTAACTCCTAAGTGTCTAAATATCTTAACATAAAAAACATCACTATCTATTCATAAATACCAAACTTAATTTTGAAAGATGTCTTCCATGTGTCTGGTGCATTGATATGAACCTGATGGTACCTTGCTATAAGATTTAGTTTTGTTAAGAATCCAAAACCCTTCTAATGATCCAATAAATCATCAATGCACGATAGAGGGTAACGATTATTGGCTATAACCTTATTTAGAGGCCGATAGTTTATGCCTAGATGCCAATCCTCATACTCCTTGGCAATGATGAAGGAAGAAGAGGCACAACATGAAGAACTTGGTTGGATGTGCCCGTTATTAATAAGTTGTAGGAGTTTTCATTCAATTTCCTGACCCTCATGAGGAGCTAGATGATAAGAAGGGGAATGGGGAAAACGACTCCACGGATAATATCAATGGAATGTTCAATGGAATAGATGGGGGTATTCTTATGGGTTCAACAAAGACATATTAAAAAGAGAGTAAAGAGGTCATACCTAAAGGAAGAATGTGAGAGGGGATATTTGGTTTAAGAGGGTGCACCAGACAAAAGGAAATGGATTTGTTGAGATTGTTTCGACGAAAAAAAGGTTCACCAGAAAATAAGATAGGGGATTTGAGAGAGGATGAGGTGAGGACATAGGTACAACCATATTTGTAAAGGTTATACCGATTATTGAGAGAATGGTATATAGCGTGATAAAGTTCCTAATAAGGAATACAAAAAAGCACATCTACGTAATTGAAATAAGACAGATCACAAAGAACAATATCCTAGAAAGGGTTGATGGTAAAAGTGAGGGCACAATGTTGGGTCACCATCACACAATGACCATCCTTTTGAACCCAACCCAATTGGTAGAGTTTCAAATGAGGGGTAGTATGAAGCGCCAACTGTTGCACCAAATATTTAGAAACAAAATTAGTTTGGCTACCATTATTGAGGATGAGCATGGTTAGGAATTGATTGATATGGAAATTGTGAGTAAATAGAGGGGTTGGTGAAGAAGTTTGGGGATCAGTGGCCATGAGCAGGGAGAGAGTGGTATGGTTTCGTATGATTCTCCAAGGAAATTAGCTCAGGGGGAAATTGTTCTCGAGGACAACATAGGAGAATCAACGAATATAGTCTTGATAAGATTCTAGTTACAAAGAAGATGGCATTCAAGTGAGGAGTGAAACACAAATTTGTGATACAAACACCATTTTCTAGGCTTGGGCGAGGTAGGAGAGTTAGAAAAAGTAGTTGATGAAGGGATAAATTTGGATATAGGATATCGAAGGTGAGGAGAAATATCTTGTTCCACAACCAAGGACCAAAGAAAGGCCTTACTTAAGGATGAGCATCCAAATAAATCACCCTTTGTGCATAACAATAATAAAAGAATGGAATTAAATTTAACAATGAGAACCTCTTCTAGATCTCGAATCTAATGTTGAATGAAAATCTTAGTAAACACCTTAATGTAGTTTTGTATTGATTTCCTCGATAGTTAGTGGATTTGGAACCAAGGAGCTAGCGGAGTCTAATAGTACCCGAGGGGATAGAAGCTATTATACAGTGCTTGACAAAATGAATCCCAAGAACTAGTAGGTGGAGGATGTTGATGTATTTAACATCATACATGTACTTTCACATAGGCTTGGTGTCTAGCATGTGTAAGTCCTCCTTATTACTTCTCTGAACCTTAGGAAATTTAGTGTTCACTTTGTGTGTTAATAATTAAAGTGAATGACCTTTTTAATTAATCTCAGTTTAATTAAGTTAAATTCCTAAGTTTATGGAATTATTAACTTAAGTGAGTTAATTAAATCATAACAGTTAGATTTAAAGTGAAGGGGATATTTAATATCATCCCTTGATCACTTTAGGAGATCTACCGTTTTGGATTTAGGGTTAACTCAACTTATAAAAGGCGGTCTAAGGCAATGAGAGTGGGAAGGGTCAAAGGAAGGAGAAAAGGGGCAGCAAGGGAGATAATAACAACCTAGGCTAGACTATTTGTTGCATTGTATTTTCCCCAAATTAACCATTATCCTAAGACCTGAGCCTAAGATTTTAAGGTTTTCCCTCTATGGTTTTGCTAGTTTACCCATATATCTTGTGCAATCTATATGGTTTTAGTTTTATTCTTCCGCTATTTAATTCGTTCAGTAACCTAGCTGTGCATTTATTTAATAAAGTGATTTTATTTGATCTAAGTGTTAGGTGCTAGGTTCAAAAAATTAAGAGTGGTGACCACAAGTTGATCTCTCATGTTCAGTAAGAGAAAGGAGGTATCTAGTTGGGTGTCCCATGAACCTTGAGCAACCCCTTCCAATTGAAGTCTCAGTCTATAACTTCTCTTATTCTATCATTCCTAGGAATGTCTTGAATAAGTGGATAGATTGTGTCCCCAAGAATCAACGACCTCACTATTCATATTCCCTAAAAACCTAGGTAGATCGAAATGAGTATCCAACTCCTGGAGTTAATTGAGTTTATTCAAAGAAAGAGCTAGGTCATTAATGGGAAAAGACTTCACATATGTAGAATCTTTGAGGTAGGGGTCTTTATGAGGAGGAGTTATCTTCATATATTTAACAAACTAAGAAATAAGAATGGAGAGTGCATTGAAAATGGATGAGCAAGGGTGGTGGAACCCAAGAGGGAGGGACAACCTTGAAGCACACAATCTAGAAAAAACTCTAGGGCATTATTCTCTAGCTCTGAATACCGTGGATCCAAAACCGTAGACATGGATCCAACCTCTAAGAACACCATCTAAAACCCAAAAGGGAGGACGCACTAACAAACCCTAGCCAATACCATGGTGAGAAGGCAAGTTGGAAGAGAGGTAAGAACGTGGAAAACCCTAGTGCAACGTGACATGAACTAGATAATATGGAAACAAAAGATCCCCACAACTAAAGGACTTAGCAAAGGAGGGCGAGAGACACCCTAGTGCACTAAGTTGGAAGAGATCAAGGGCGAGCATATCCCATAGCACACAATAGAAAAATCACCATAAAGGACTTGGTAGTGAAGGTATGGAGAAAACCCTAGAACACTACTTAAGAGATGGAGGGTGGAGCCGAGCCACCCCTAACGCACCTCTCGAGTGCAGACACTAGCAACCCATACAAAAAATATTGCTTGGAGTAGAAGCATCTTAGATCAGTGCAGTGATATCAATTGATCTACAATATCAATATTCATGAAATTAACTAGAATATGAAAACATGAATACTATTACCAAAATTTAGAGCAAATGCAGTGATACCAATTGATTTACAATAGCAATACTCATGAAATTAACTAGAATATGAAAACATGAATACTATTACCAAAATTTAGAGCAAAATGACTATCATTTTATTTAGAATAGGAAGTAATCTTATATCTAAATACATGTTATTACATGATGACTTGAATAAGTCAATCTACAACTAGCTTCTAACATCTAGTTAGCTAGATTTCATCAACCACTTCCTTAGGACTTGCACCAAGTTGGTGTTCTCCTCCAATAAAGTGAAAGTACACCTTTATCCTCTAGTAAAGTGAGAGAGTGCGCGAGGAAGTGCTCATTCCTTGCCATTAATGTGAATGTCTATTGGGCTTCGGATTACATCCCTTTGCGTCATAAAATACATATGATAGGGACTAGCTTTCATTTACAATTTATCTAAAACTGCATAAACTATTTTTAGTAATTAGAGAAGCTCAATTCTGGGTTTACACCACAAGCTATCTCAAATAAAATTACTTGATAATCATCCTAAGCATATTTGACTAACTGAAGATTACAATGCTAACCTTGTAAATGAGCGCAACCTTATAAAAACAATAGTAATAGTTGCCTGCAATAAGAGGATATTCACATCGTTGGGTTTGATGTTTGCTATGGAGGGGTTGCAGTTCTAGATTCTGGAAATGTTCTATTTTGAAGTCATAAAAATCGTCAAGCGGCCATGATATTACCAGATTTTTATCCCACGGTTGTGCGAACTTCTCGAGGCTAGCATTCAAACTCATACCTATCCACACTAGTTGCAACCAGCTAAAAACAACTATATCAAATTATCAATCCATAAGAATTACAGAAAACCTTCACAAGGATGCTGAACTCCAGTCATTTGTACAAATCTAGGTTAAGATGAATATATTGGCATCTAGAGGATGATTAAAGAAGGATGGGGGATATTATGTTGAGCTGATATTGCTAGCCCTTTCTCTCCTAAGGATACGTAGGATGTGTCCCAACTAATGGATTGTTAAATGA
Source organism: Picea engelmannii (assembly GCA_009831015.1). Taxonomy (NCBI): domain Eukaryota; kingdom Viridiplantae; phylum Streptophyta; class Pinopsida; order Pinales; family Pinaceae; genus Picea; species Picea engelmannii. Next base: position 296,603 of record ML791369.1, read on the forward strand.
ACGCCAGGGTGGTTAAATTCTCTCTGTTGTAGCTGCCGAGTGAAAAGGGGCGTTGGTAGACAAGGAAAAAGAGCTTCTTCCTATGAGGAGGAGGGTTCGATGTAAAAGTTCAGAGGTTGTGGGTTCAATTTTAGAAAACTATAATTATAATTTAAATGCATTATGTTTTATAATGCTTTATGTTTTAACTGTTTTGTTAAGAATATTTTGTTTAATTTTATTTAAATTAGGTAGGAAATTGTTAGATTTGTAAATTTGAGTGATTAAGTTTGTATAATTGTAGTTTTTATTAAAAACACTTTTTCTAATAATGCTCCCAGTGGTTTTTTTTTTATCTGAATTCATTTTTGCACCAAATTTATATTAGACAATAAAAAAATGTTATTTTGTCCAAATATATATTACCATTTATATTTATATTCTGGTAAAAAATATCACAACATAGAAAGTTTAGAAAAAACTATGTCATATCAGTTTCAAGAAGAGGGTTTAAGAAAACAATAGGGTTTTAGCTTTCATAACAAGTTTTAATTTTCGAAGTAGTTTCGATTGAAAGAGGGTTTAAGAAAACAATAGGGTTTTAGCTTTCATAACATGTTTTAATTTTCAAAGCAGTTTCGATTAATTCTCACAGAGGTCAAAAAAGGGTGTAAATATAACATAGAGACTGACCTAGGATTCATGTTTGGTGACCCCATCGTTACTCTACGCTCTCTGGGAGCCGTGGAGGAATAGTGGGGCGACCACGATTTTAACTTTAGTTTACACTGTGCGAGCTGTGGAGGAATAGGGGGTGACCACAATTTCACCCTTACTCTGCGAGTTGTGGAGGAATAGGAGGCGATCACGATTTCACCATTCCATTACTCTCAGTGTGAGCCGTGGATAACTACGGTGCGACCATGATTTCAAGAGACGGTAACCAACAGTTTCATATTTGTCTTGAGCTCTCCATTAATCTGAAAGTCTATGAGACTGAAGACAGTCAACAGGGACCAGGTGCAGGGTACAAAGCCACCATCATCCCTTTGGATCCCAGTGATTTGTACCACATGGGACGGCAATGATTCGCTCCTCCTTTCAGCCATCTTTTCCCTCATCGATTTGCATCTACCTCCGCGGGTCGTTCGCTTCTTTCCTTGCCAGGGAATACTTCTTCACACAGTCCCCTCTCCCTTTACGTATTCGCTTCCTCTACAAGTGCCTCCCTTCCTTTCGTACTACCTGAAAAAAAATAAAAAAAATTTGAAAAATCACATTGTGCCAATGATAATCATATTTTGCCAATGTGTGCTGTCAAAACTCTCTCTCATCTATTAGCATTCCTTCAATATTGTTGTTTGCCGCACTTTTAATGCAAATAAAATAACCCTAAAACGTTTCATATTTTAGAGTTTTGTTTTAAAACTCTGTAAACGTCCAAGAATATCGGGATTTCATTAATCTGGGACACAACATATCTGTCATTAAAAGAAGTTTAAACTGGCACCAGCTTTCCTGTAGGGGAGGCCTAGCCGCGTAAATATGACTACTGTCGTGATCGTTCATTGTCTGGTGTTAATGTGAAGGAAGAGCTCAAGCCTGCTGAGAGGGGTGGTGACAGAGTAGGGGTTCCCTTATTGGAAGTTCATGTTCATGATGATGGTCCTCCTTTTTCTGTTCTTGCTCCTCCATTTTTTTGTGATCATCGCTTTTTTCTGCAGTAGGTTAGTTGTAGGTGAGGGATTGAATTTCAGGATAGACACGACCTTTAATTGGGAGGAGGCCGCCTGTGGATGATCATCATTGGTTACCAGCGGATCCATCCAGTACACAATTTGTTGACGGGTTTCGGAGTAATTACAGAAATAAAGAAGCAGCTCACTTATTTCGCCTTTTCAACGGTTTCAAAGAAGCGAGGCTTGTCAATAAGTCGAAGAAATCCAAAAAAATCTCATGGAGGTGGAGGAGGAGAGGCGAGTGTTGTAGTTGTTCTGTGCAGAAATTGCTATGGAAGCTTTACAAGGGCATAGGTTACTTAAGAAATGAAAGAGAATGTAAAACCTACTCATAGCACCTAGAGGCCGGGGAAGCAAAGCCAAGTTTCATTCAAATTAATCAATAAAAATTACAAATATATATGATGACATAGGGTTGGAAAATGTTGGAAAAGGTTGGAGTTAAACTCAACTAATTACCATAGCTAATTTTCCATTATTTCTAAGTCTCTCTTTTAATGGAGAAAGGATTGATATCCACATATAACATCTCTCTAAATAGTTCAAATTTGATCTTTCCAAGAGGCTTAGGGAAAATATCAACAACATTTTCACTAGTATTACAATACCCATTAGACTGCATACAAATTGGAAACATGCTTTGTCGTAGAATGATGAACTAGATTATTTGCCAATTTGATTGAGCTATCGTAGCTTTCCATTGTTCTTCTCCAATATCTTGAAGTAATCTTCTCAACGAAACAACTTCACAAGTTTTTGCACACAACGCTTTATATTCTACCTCAGTGGATGACAAAGATACAATAGGTTGCTTCTTAATGCTCCATGAAACAATCTCAGATCCAATGCCAAAGGCATAACCTGTAGTAGATCTCTGATCATCTCTATTGTCAGCTCTGAGTAACATGTTGGCTCAATATCGAATGAATCCGTATATTTAATGCCATAATCAATTGTGCCTTTGAGCTACGCGAGTACCCCTTTCGTTGAATTCCAATGGATTTATAGAGGTTTAGCCATAAATTGGTAGTGAGATAGTTCAAGATTCCCACCATTTCTCTATACACTATATCATTTACCTCCTTGAACCATCATCACAGTAAATTTTTGTGTTTTGCTACATTGGAACATAAGAAAGTTTACACTGATCCATTTTAAACTTCTTAAGTACTTCTCTGACATATTTACCTTGACACACAAATGTTTGACTGACATTTCTCCAAACTTCAAGACCTAGGAAGTAATGTAACTCACGAAGATATTTCAATTCAAATACTTGTGACATCTTGTTCTTAATTCCCCTAATCAATTTTTATGAATTTCCTCTAATAATTAAATCATCAACATATAAGGTAATCAATACAGCATGCCCCTTTTCATCAAATTTGGTATACAGATTTGGATCAATTTTTCTCCTCATAAAACCATGTCGAAGAAAGAAGGAATATATCTTCTCACACCATGACCTAGGTGCCTTTTTCAATCCATACAATGCTTTTCTTAATTTACACACTAAATGTTCCTAGCCACTTTTCACAAACCCCTCTAGTTGAGTAAGGTAAACCTCCTCCTTTAACTCACCATTCAGAAAAACATAATTTACATCTAATTGGTGAAGTTTCCAATGGCATTTTGTAGCTAGTGCAATTAACATTCTTATAGTGTTTAATTTAGCTACTGGTGCAAATGTTTCTACATAATCAATGCCCTCTTTCTATGAATACCATTTTTCCACCAATCTAGTTATTTATCTATACTACCATCTACTTTGAATTTAGGTTTGTATATCCATTTACATCATATGGGATTTTTACCTTTAGGCAATTCGATCAATTTCCAAGTTTTGTTTTTCATTATAGAGTCATATTCTTCCTCCATTGCTTTTATTCACTCTTCATGTTATTAGCTTCATTAAAACTCATGGGTTCTATGACATTTGAAATATTACTCATGAGGGAATAATCTTTATACTTTTCACGTGGATGAACCTGTCCTGAAGATCTTCTCAATTGGTTGGTTACTTCTTCTCCATTTTGTAAAAATTCTTCTTCATTGCTAGATGTATACATGTCATTCCGTGCCTTTTCCCGTTGTTGCTTCTCTTTTTTGACCTCCTCATCTTCAAGAAGTACATGTCATCTTTTATGACTATTTTCCTCATTGTTTCCTTCTATCTATTCATAGAAAATTACACCTCTACTTGCAAACACTTTGTGAGTGGATGGATCAAACATTTTATATTCTTTAAATTCTGAACAATACCCTATAAAAATACATTTGATAGCTTTAACATCAAGATTCTTTTTGTTCTCCTTTGGAATGTGTGCAAAATCCTTACACCCAAATATCTTCAAATTATTAACTGCTAGTTTAGAATCATACAAGGCTTCGAAATGAGTCTGATCAAAACACCTTGTTGGACTTCTATTATTTAAGTAAACAACAATGCTAATGGCCTCATCCCAAAAATCATTTGAGAGATTATTACCTTTCATCATACTTCGTGCACACTCCACCAGAGTTTTGTTTTTCCTTTCTACAACTCTATTCTGATGTGGAGTGTGAGATATTGTAAATTGTTGTACTATTCCATGATCTTTTTAGTACTTGATGAAGTTCCTTAGTCTGTACTCTCCCCTTTGATCTTCGCGGACGATTTTGATGGGTTTTCTTGTTTTCTTCTCCACCATGTTTTAAAATTCCTTAAAGTATTAAAAAACATCACTCTTTTTCCTAAGAAAAAAAACCCATGTGTATCTTGTGCAGTCATCAATAAATAACAAAAAATAATAAGCACCTCCTAGTGACCTTATGTGAATTGGTCCACAAACATCAGTGTGCACAAGTTCTAATAGATGTTTTTTTCTCCTATCAGGATTAGAGGGGAATTCATCCTCGTGCACATTTCCTAATGCACAACCTTCACAAGCAACATACTCATTCTTCAACATAGGGAGTCCTTCAACCATACATTGTTTTTGTAATAACAACAAATCATGATAGTTAATGTGACCATATATTTGGTGCAAAAGAGTTTTTGTAGGTATAGTTGCAAAAGTCAATGCTTGATGATTATTGCTAGTGACATCAAGTTTGTACAGACCTCTCCTGAGGAAACCATTTTTTAATGATCTTGCAAGTCCTTCACTATACAATGTGTCTTGAAGAATTCGACCTTCAAATTCTGGTCTGTAATGGTGGAAACAAAAATCAAGTTTTTCTTTATCCCAGGGACATACACAACATTGGAAATGTGTCTGACAGTACCATTCAAAAGTGTTACTAGAATATCTCCATATCGCGTGATCTGATAAGAATGATCATCTCTAAGAGAAATGCGGGAACCATTATGTCTTTCTTTAAAGTTTATATATGATTATTATTACACGTCATGTGAATTGAAGCACCAGAATCAATAAACCATGCATCAACATCATCATTTTCAGGAGACATTGCAGCATTAGACACAAACATTTTGTGATCTTTTGGATCAATATTCAGGTTTTCTTCTGCAAAATGTCGTGAATGTTTTCTATTTTTATGCCTAGTCTCATCATCATTTTTATTCTTATAACATTCTTTGGAAATATGCCAAGTCCTACCACAATAGAAACACTTAGGTTCATTTCTATTCGATGACATACCTTGATTTTGATTTGGAAATGACTTCCTCTAAAATGAACTTCCTCCTCTACCTCCTTCTCGTGGTTTCCCTTTAGGGAATATATTCTTTGTCCATAGAGATAAGTTTGAATTATTAGGCTTCAAATTTGCACGCCTCTCTTCCTCTTACAACAATATACATGTCTTTCTCTCATTGCAAGGCCTTTTATAAACATTTGATAGTCCTTTAGCATTCCATTTAGGAAAATTGTGACAAGATCATCGTTTGACACTTTTTCTCTTATATCTCCCAATTTGTCTTTCATGTCTTTAATTCTCCCAAGAAAAGTACCAACAAACTCATTTATATCCATTTCAATACTTAGCAATTTACTCTTTAGGAAAATAATGTGATTTGTATTATTAGTCTCATAGAGATCTTTAACTACTTTCCAGGTTTCACTAGAAGTCTTAGCATTTCTAATATGCAGAATTATGCAATATTTAACAGACATTCTCAACAATACATTGCTTTGTTCTCCCTCTTATCTCAATCTAGGATTTTTGTTGTTGTCGCATCGTCCATATGCCATAACCTTCCATCAAGGTTTGTATTTTGAATTTTCAATTGTTGAAATATGAGCCATCTAACTTGTTTGCTTCGTTGAGGTAGGTTTCTTCTAGTGGATTCTCCATCCTTGCAAACTTCATTGAGAAAGCGATATCATTTTTATTTCTTATCACTTTAATCACCAAATTACTCAAATCACCAAGCGATCCAAATTCGCGCACATCTCTTCCTCTTTTGGATTCGTGTGCCTCAACGATCCCAGCAAATTCGATCTCAACCAATGAAGTAAGAAGAAACTTATTTACAACACTATTAACAAACACAATGGTGGGGAAATTCCTTCATAAGAACCGTCAACACCTGGTGGGTTGTTTGTAGGAGATGAAGGGAGGGGCTATGGAGATTCATGTCAACAACTGGCCATACCTTTCATAACCTTCTCTCCTAAAAAACACACGCAAGCAAACGACAGGCCAAAATATTCGCATCAACCATCTTGTTGGTAATTGATGCACTCTTGTCAATCATCTCACATGATGCAATCTATTTACAGATTTATTTTATGTCGGTTAGTTTTCAGATATAGATTGTATGACTAAATAATGCATGCAAAATGCAAGAGTAGTTTTCTAAAATCAATTGTTGTAAGCGTTCAATCAGGAGAAGATCATTGTTTGTTCTATGAGGCTATGTATTGTTATAAAGATGAAGGTTGATCACAGTGAACGCAACCTTTTTTGTGCAATTACAATTCTTTCTTCTTTCTATGATATTGTGATTTAATCATTTAGTATTTAGTATATTGTTATGCTATTTCATTGAATGATTATCTATTCCATAGATAGGCCTGCATAGATCCTTCATTTGGTATCAGAGTTGGTTGTTGTTTTAAGGTAATCATGTCAAACTCTAATTCATTGCCCATTCCAGAATTTAATGGAAGTGATTATGATTATTGGTGCATCAAGATGATGACCTTTTTGATAGGGAAA
>ML791370.1:8916-22698 GCA_009831015.1 Picea engelmannii
AGGCCCAAAAACGCCAGCCAAAAGCTTGTGTGAATCGTGGTCCCTGATCAGATAAATTATTGATTTCAAAGGAACAAAAGCAGCGTAGGCTTAGAAAAGCTCGTATGAACATTGGATGTCGTTTATGCAGATATTTTCGTAAACGCTCAAGAGGCACAAAAGCCCAATCAACCTTGGACGCTAGCTGTACAAGATTTTCTTGAGAACGATCAGGATCTGGAAAGACAAAAGCGCAATCAACAGGCACGCACCACATCTACATCGCTGAAAGCATCCACGTATGCATCGATCAAAGGCATCCACGTCACAAAAGTTAAAGTAACTGTTTGCATCCACGTCACAAAAGCCAGATAAAAACATCCACGTCATGAAAAGTAAAGCATCCACGTCACAAAAGCTCAAAAAGCGTCCACGTCACAAAAGCTCAAAAAGCATCCACGACACAAACGCTAAAGGATAATGGTTTTTCGGGTTCCAGTCCCTGGGAAATCCTTGGACTCGTTCAATTTTTTTTTCACTTCAACAGAAACCCAGCCTGCAAGAGAAACAGTCGGAGCCAACGGAAAGAGGCCCAAAAACGTCAGCCAAAAGCTTGTGTGAATCGTGGTCCCTGATCAGATAAATTATTGATTTCAAAGGAACAAAAGCAGCGTAGGCTTAGAAAAGCTCGTATGAACATTGGATGCCGTTTATGCAGAGATTTTCGTAAACGTTCAAGAGGCACAAAAGCCCAATCAACTTTGGACGCTAGTTGTACAAGATTTTCTTGAGAACGATCAGGATCTGGAAGGACAAAAGCGCAATCAACAGGCACGCACCACATCTACATCGCTGAAAGAATCCACGTATGCATCGCTCAAAGGCATCCACGTCACAAAAGCTAAAGTAATTGTTTGCATCCACGTCACAAAAGCCAGAGAAAAACATCCACGTCACGAAAGGTAAAGCATCCATGTCACAAAAGCTCAAAAAGCGTCCACGACACAAAAGTCCTTTATCTTATATTTTATCATTTATGAACTTGGGATTAATTTCCAAGTGGCAAGCTGTAAACATGCAAATATAATCTTTGTCTTTTGGTTGTTGTTATGGAAATATTCCCCTGCAGACAAGTGAACTTTCCCTTGGATCACTGACCCCTATACTAAGACAGAAACAATTATTTGGACACTATCATTCCTATAAACTCATTTTTCTTATCGAAAAAGAGAGGAGAAGGTAAAGTATGATGTACTTTGTTTACGACGTTTGTCCTAGTTGCTCCTATCCGCAAGATTGATCCAATTACTGACACAAATCAATACCTACAATGAACAACAAGAAACAAGCGACTTCTACTCTAATGGATTAGGCAAAGCAAATTCATCTATGCAAATCAAATTAAACATAGACAAACACATGAAACCACATACTTGAAGGAAATAGGCCAAGTATATTAAATTTAGAACAAAGAAAACTCCAAGTATATACCATGAATGATGTCAACTGCAACTCCTCCAAGCTCTCCTCGTCCAACCCTTGCATGAATACCACGATCATAAGTCTGATATCTCCAAGCTTCCTCCCCTTCTCCATGGAAATCCCTCCTTATATAGGATTTGGAGGTTTAACCGCCATGCAGAAGATCACTCACTAGATCCACTAAAATGGGATCTCCAAGATTTTTAGAGAGAAAATACTCTCAAGGATTTTAGGGAGAAAATATCTCTCAAGGATTTTAAGGAGGAAATATCTCTAAAGATCCACCAAATTAGGATTTTGGTTTGAGAAAATATCTCAACCATCCATGAGATTCTCAACCTCTCCTTGAGATTAGGAAACTAAATGTGAGGTGGATTCTCAGACTAAATTAATTTCCTTTTTATGAATATTAATAAATAATTCATGTGCACATAGTATTTTGACCTTCATATAAAATATTTATCCTCCACGTTGACTAGGTATTGTGACATATGTTATTTCATGGTGTCAAGGTGTATGCGACACTTAGCAAGGTGCATATGACATTTTTACAACACTTGTGACACTTAGGTGTAAATAGGGATGACACTTAAGTGTGACATTTTGGTGTGTAACAGTTGTTAGGGATAATTTTTTCCATTATTCCTTCCTAAAGTTATCTAAGAGCCTAGGTTACATAACTAGGACCTATCATAGAATGATTATGGCTATTATGAATTCCATGTGGAAATTGTGCCCATGTGCATAAGGCTTATTTCCATTGATGAAAAATGCATCACAAGTAAGAATTCATGGAGTCCATAGCAGAGAGATTTCTTGGTTGACTTGTGTTGGAGCCCCGGAGGGAAGTGGGATAGCTTAAGGGACTATGTGTCAAAGAATAGGATCCCATTCCTTAGGTTGTGTAGGTTTAGGGGAAAGAGAGCTGGTGGATTTGAATTGTTGTAGGAGTTATCATACTATGGTTTGTGTGGAAATTGGGTTGTGTGAGAGGAGTAGAGACAACCATAGGATAAATTCATCCTTGTGAACTCATAGCTTCATCTCAGGGGCGACCCTATTGTAAAAAAATTATGGGAAACAATGAGCCTATGGTTGGGTGGAACATCCTTCGCCTGCAACTAGTTGGTGTATAATTTTTGAACGATAATGTTCATGGCTTATTCTTGTTTATGTTGAATTTAACGACATGCATGATATTATTTGATTGTTTTTACATTACATGAATAACCATGCACATGTAATAGTGAATTTTTAATTATATTTTTATAGGCCTACTTGTCATGTTTCATGCATTCATAAATTCCATAGCAGGGCCAAGAGAATATGGGTATAAAAGTATAGAAGTGGGATAATTGTGAAATTCAGAAGTACCATGTATCCTCAACAACTAACAAAGGGTACTAGTTGTGTTACAAAGTGGTATTAGAGTGAGCATAAAACATTGGGACTTTATGGGATATAAAATAAAGTTATTGGTTACAAAACTAAGGTTGCATGGGCTAGAAATTAGATAGGAAAAGACTAGAGTTTCCATACCATATGTTTGATAAAATACTTGTGTGGAAAATTCAAAAGTGGAAGAAAATACTCAATTCCGGATGAAATCCAAAGGTTGGTATGCATAGTAACATCAATTTGGCTAGTACAGGGTAAATTTTAGCCAGGAAAGCCAAGCCCGGAGAAGTGATGGTGGCTCTATGGAAGAAATTGATTTTTTTTTTTTTGAAAAAATGGTGAAACTTTTCTAGTTCTAATGACTAACAAAAAAATGGCATGGACCATACATGTGATGTGTATGGGTAGGATGACATGGAAGTTCAAAGTGGTGCATGGATGGAGTCAAGTTGTGTGGGTGGAAACCCGGAGGTAAGGTCCATAATAATGGGTGGTATTCTAAAATGGTTTCAAAACTTCAAAAGTTGTTTTAAAAACCATTTTTATATTTTTCCAAAAAAAATTGATGGGGCACATGTCATCTAGAGATTAATTTTGGAGGCAAGTTCCCTTATTATCCATCGATTAGTTTCTTCCCCAAAATGAATCTGGATCGTTAGATCGAAAGCCTATCCATCGTTGGATATTTTGAGACAAAAAGACCATGATATAGGTTGAGCATCTTCCATCCTGAAATGAATCTGGGTTGTTGATTACAATGAATATCCATCATTTTATATTTCAGGATGCAATGACTCCACTATGGGTTGATCACTTGTAGTTACAAAATCAATTTCCGTTTTTCGATCACACCTAATGACAATTGTTGGATATTTTAGAATGCAAGAGCGGAGATTATCTTTGATCACTTATCACTATGAAATGGCATGTTCATCATTGGATCTTAGCTTGCTAGATAGGCCAAGGATAATATCTCCATGTGGAGGATATAGGGATAGAGTGGGATCCCTTGTCCTATCCATGAATCATATTATGCCAAGTGGAAAATAAAGAGAAAGGGGTGTAGGTGGCTTATAAATTTGATGAAGTAGAGAAAAAAAGGAAAAAGGGAGGCCACAAAGGACTGACATGGAAGGTTAGGGATGAAGGAGGATTCCATGGTAGATGAAACATAGGAATCAACTACCACATTTTCAGACACATGTCATGCCATGTCAACAAGATAAAGTTAAGTTAAAATAAAAGTATAGAGCCAAAATTTTATTTTGGCCATAATAGGAGTAGGTTAACTTAGAACAAAATGAAATTTCATGGGTAGGTCTGTAGTGAGGAGAAATAAAAAAGTGTGAGTGTGGGTCATTGCCAATTTTGTTATATAACTCCAAAAATTTCATATTAGTGGTTTTTGAAGAACGTGGTACTCATTGACAAAGGCCTTGAAGGTGAAATTTGGATAGTGAGTCATAGGACTAGACATGATGAAATATAACGGAAAATTTGGTCAAATCCCAAGGGTTTTGGAATTGAAATGTAGAAATAGGCCAAAATCCACTATTCCTAGAGACTTTTTGGGGATTTTTGGGATCTGCAAAGGAGGAAAAGGGATCTAGATCACCAAACTAAAAGTTTTATATAATTTTTTTTTCCTCATTAATATAGAAAAATTGTCTTACTAAAGATTTCCCAGTTTCACACTATTTGGAAGATACCAGTTTCAATTAAAAATTCTAAGTTTGGAAAAAGTGCAAAAAGGACAAAGTTGACAATTCTAGATTACTGTAGAATTTAATTGGAGCATTAGATCAAAAATATAGAAATTGTTGTGTACTCAAAATCAAGAATATTATCTATTCCTAATACATAAATTTTCTTGGTTCTCGATATATTTTTCTTCTACATGTGGCATAAGTTAGCCTCCAATATTGATTGCACTAGTAAGATAAGTTAAGAAAAGAGGCAAAATTGTTGATTTAAAAGAGCAATAATTTTTACCTCAAAAATCAGATTGACACATGAGTATTGTCATTTGAAAGATAATTAAGAGGAGAATAAATATGAAGACTTATCATTTGGAATAGTGCTTGAGGGTTCTTCACAGAATTGAGAAGAAGAAGGACTTATAGCCTTGATTGGAAAAAAATTAGCAATGTGCATAGTTTCCAAAATTTAAAAGGAATGATATAGATATAGAAATTGAAGTGTATCTAACAGTTTCATTTGTATGCACATTTTTTGTAGAATCAATTGCTACAAATCCTCAATTAGTTCCAGAGGAAAATAAATAATGGATTCGGTTCAAGACATGAGAAAGTAGGCAAACCTCATGCAAGGAGGGATAATTATAGAAAACCTAGGCACTCAAAAGGTGATACTATAAATCAAAGGCACCATTATTCACCAACACATTCAACCAAAAGATCATATACATCTAAAGAATCTAAGAGCAACCCAAAAGTATCCCTAGTTAGACACAAAATAAGAATACATGAACAATACAACATGTAAGGGGAGCTTAGTAAGATTAAGCCACCAACTTCTTATGGTGAAAATTAAAATGTAGATGATGTTAAAGCTTAGTTTCTAGGGATAAGAAAGTATTTTCAATTGCATAGCTACTCATCCAATATATAAGCTAGGATTTCCATATACCATTTACAAAGAAAGGATTCTATGTGGTGGGATTAGCTAACGCAAGTTAAGCACATCAATGAGAATATAATTTATTGGAACCAATTCAAGAAATATTTCTAGCAGAAATACCTTTCAAAGTAATACTATGACAAGAAAATGCAGGAGTTCTTTGCACTCGAGTTGGGAAATATGAGCATGGAGGGATATGAAAATAATTTTATGAAGATGATGAGATATGTGGGCTTTATTAAGGATGAAAAGGTGAATACAAAAAGGTTCTTAACCATCATTGTACAAAGACAAGATCCAATTTGATGAACATAATACTCTGGAAGAGACCATTAGGAAGGTAAAGTACCTATATGATTAGAACAAAGGTGGAGAAAATTTCTAAAGTATTGGAGAGATAAGAAGAAGGAAAATTTGGATCAGAGGAAGAAGGGCTTCAAACCTCCTTTCTTCAAAAGTGGTTCTAATACATATCAATGAGGTCAGTCAGCTCAAAGTGAATCCAAGATGATGGAATCCTTGGTAGAAAGGACAAGGTTATCAAATCAAATGTGAAGGAGATCATTTGCATAGAGGTTTTCCTCATAAGGGAGATGCAATGAGGAATATGCACAATGTGCATGGGGAAACTACACTAGAAGATGGGAGCTAAAACATTCCAAGTATATATGCAGCCTTCAAGAATCAATAGGAAAACCATTAGTCAAACATGCTTGAGGTTGAAGGTAAGATTGCAAATCAACCTATTTCCATTTTAATTGATTCTAGATCAAGTCATAGTTACATTGCCCCTAATTTAGTTGAATGATGTCATTTGAACAAAATTAAGCATGAGAAATCATGGATGGTTTAGCTAGCTACCAATACTAAAAGGTAGGTCAATGAGATTGTTAAATGATATCCAATAATATGAATGGCATTAAAATTATTGCATAACCGAGCATCATACCACTTGGATCATATGATGTCGTCATTGGAATGGATTGGTTGGATATGCATCATGTTATTTTAGATTGCCATAACAAAAAATTTACTTGTTTTGATGAAGAAGGGAAGCATAAGACAATGAAAGGAATTCCAAGTCCTATTTCCATAAGGGAGATTTCATCCTTAGATATGAGGATATGCTTTAGGAAAGGGTGTCAATTGCATGCAACTCATGTAGAAGAGCTAGCTAATTGCACAAGTCGAAGTCTTGAAGAGTTTACAGTGTTGCAAGGGTATGCATATGTGTTCGAAGAAATACTAGGCTTACCACCAAAGAGAGATATATGTTTCTCTATTGATTTAATGTCGGGACCTACTCCAATGTCCAAGACTCCATACACGATGAGTGCACCATAATTCAAGGAGAGATAAGTGTAGTAAGAAGAATTGTTAAAGAAGGGGTACATACCCCCAAGTGTCTCACCTTAGGGAGCACTAGTACTCTTTGTGAAGAACAAATATGGAACTTTGAGGTTATGCATTGATTTTAGATAGATAAAAAAGTCATTGTGAGGAAAAAATATCCTCTTCCCAAAATTGATGGCGTGTTTGCTCAACTAAGAGGAGAAAATATCTTTTCAAATATGGATATGAGGTCAAGTTACCATTACGTAAGAATAAAGGATGATGACATTAGCAAGACTAATTTCAGAACTAGGTATGGACATTATGAATTTGTAGTGGTGCCATTTTGGCTGACAAATGCACAAACTACCTTCATGTGTTTAATCACTGGCATATTTAGAAGTTACTTGAATAAGTTTTTCATTGTTTTCTTAGATAACGTACTTATTTATTCCAAGTCAAAGGAAGATCATGAACATCAATTGAGGTTGGTACTACAAGTGCTAAGAGAGCATCAATTGTATGTTAAGTCAAGCAAGTGATTTTTTCATCAGAAGAATATTCATTATTTGGGATATATAATTTCAAAAAAAGGGACAACAATGTATCCATAGAATGTTGAATCTATTAGAGGATGGACAACACCAAATAATGTAACAGAGGTAAGTTGGTTCGTGGTACTTTCTAGATACAACAAGAGATCCATGGAGGGAATCTCTAAGATTGTTCATCCCATTACATATTTAAAAAATAAGTCATCAGTATCTTTATCTACAACAAAAGAAGAGTATATTGCAGCAACAACATGTTGTACTCAGGTTCTATGGAAGATTTTTTTTTTGAAGGATATACAGGTTGAATATGATGAGCCCATTTCGATATTTTATGATAACACTGGCACCATAAGTATCTCAAAGAATCTAGTGATGCACTCTAATACGAAACACATTCCGATCAAGTTTCACTTTCTATGGCCCGCAGGAATAGGTTGCAGAGAAGAACATCAGGGTCGAGTATATTGGGACAAAAGAGCCGACTGCAGATATCTTCACCAAACCTCTTCTAAGGGATACCTTTAAGTATTTTCGACAAAAACTTGGAGTAGTTTCTTCCCCATAGTGAATTACACAAAATCAATCACAACACGACAGGGGGAGAGTAGAGATAGAAGACTTGAAGACAAGAATTTTTTAATGTTTTTCATATATGTCATGGATTTACAAGAGGAAGCACCATGAAGAGAAAAAGGGAAGTAGAAAGATCTGAAGCTTGCAGACAGGGGGAGCAGCTCAAAGGATAGTTTAGAAAGGGGGAGTAGCCCTAAAAGGAATTTACCCTTTTCCATTTATGTCAAAGGGGGAGAGAGAGTAATAAGAGGCATGGAAATGGAGAGAAAGAACAAATGCATGATTACATGGGGAGTGATGGTCATAGGGGGAACATGAGCATAATTGTTTCCATGCCATCAGTGTTGCATCAAAGTGTTGCCATCAATGCCAAAGGGGGATATTGTTGAAAGATTGGGTTGGTTTTCATTGATTTCAACCCTTGAAGCAAGTCTGGTAGAAAATTCTAGAAGCCCCAAAGGTATGGTCATGGAACCCACAGTTGATCAAGGAATAAAGACATGATGGTTAGTGTACTTGCAAGTAAGACCATCGTAGATGGCTAGTACGCGGCATGCCATTTCCAATGATAGGTGGTACGCCATTTGGCTCCTTACAGTTGAAGAGATATGGCTTTGTGAAGTTGGAGGACCCTCAAGGATAATCTAGAAACCCCTAGAAGGTCAATAAGAAGTCAATTATTCTAGAAGCCTCTAGAAAGTCATCAAGAAGTTTGCTAGTCAAAGTGGTTGTAGCAAGAAGTTGATTATGGGTAAAGTAGTTGTAACAAAGAAATATGAGTTTACTAATTATGGGTAAATTAGTTGCAACAAGAATGTGGGTTAGCCCTAGAAGAAGGAAAAGGGGTAAAACA
The DNA here is from genome assembly GCA_009831015.1 of Picea engelmannii. Classification (NCBI taxonomy): domain Eukaryota; kingdom Viridiplantae; phylum Streptophyta; class Pinopsida; order Pinales; family Pinaceae; genus Picea; species Picea engelmannii. The sequence goes on from ML791370.1 coordinate 17,728, forward strand.
GTTACAAGATAGCCCCTAAAGGAAGGCACTTGGGAAGTATAAATAAGATATCAAGAGACTCCCTTTTGCACCTATTGAGCACATTAAATATCTATCTTATGAAAGGTTTTTGGCAGGAATTTTATTGAAAATATAAGGTAGCGCAAATCTAAGGAAGTGAAGGAGGAGTGATGACAAAGTTTTGTGATTGCAGAGGAAGGTGAGGGTTTTGTGAAAAAACATGATTTAGCTTGTCCCCGTGGGTCATACTACTAGTTTCCCATGAGGCACCCCCACGGGTTGTCTAGGGCTCGTCACACGAGGCCCTGCTAGACAACAAGATTCGTCGCATGAGGCAAAGCCAAATCTAAAGGATAAGGTTTGTATTAGGCTACAGGAGCTGAGGAGAGTCTACATGCATGTGTGATAGTGTTAAGGTACAACATATTCATCTACAGAAGTAAAAGGTATGATTATATGTTTTTCTGAGGTTAGATCTTGGTCATTGATTGAGGTATGGTCATGTGAGGTTGAGTATATTCCCTTGAAGTACTATTGGTTGTATGGTACATGTTGTATGAGGCAGATATGTAGAAGCACACTGTTGGTGCACTTGTTGTTTGTACTTGGTACACATTCTTGGGTATTTTTTTGAGGTACATATTGTGTCATATGATACATGTTTGAGGCATTTTGGTTGAGATGTATTGTTGAATATATTGGTACAAGATGAGGCTGTATAACAGTGAGAGTTTGATACATAATTGATGTGATAGGTCATTATACTTGGTTTATGGATATCGGTACTTGTATGGTAGATGATTAGAGAGATAAATTTGTGATGATATGTACATGGTTTGAGCTATACACTTGTGATAGTGGGTATGAGATCTATGTGATCATATCTAATTGGTTGATGAGATTGATGTGACAGGTTTTACAGTGACAGGATTGACAGATTTTTTGGCAGTGGAAGTTTGTTCTCCATTTATATTTCAGGGTGACAGGATGGGGCAAGGGAAGGAGGTTGTATCCTACCTTTAGTTGGTGCCGAAAAACTAAGGGAGTTGTAGCTTCCTTTAGGTTGGAGCCTAGGAAACTAGGGGGTTGGAGCCTCCTTACAGTTGTAGCTGGAAATAAGGAAGTTGTGCTTCCTATGAATTTATTTCTTCTGACATATAAGAAAAACATTTCGTGGTTTTCTCCTACATTGGGTTTCAACGTAAAATTCTGGTGTATTTTTTACTTGTGTGGTTGCTTATTGTTCACTATTTATTTATGTTGCACATGATGTTTTGAATGTTATTGATGAACTACTCATAAAGTCAAGACAATACATATTGTGGTTAAAAGTAATAAAAGTGCTAATACTGATTCACCCCCCCCCCCTCTTAGTATTCCAACAGAACTATGAGTCTAAGCATAGATATAATCATGGCATATATGGTTCTTTTCTTATTGCATGCAACATAATTTTTTGTATGACTGGAGTTCAAAACCAATGCCATATTCAAATATGTGCTGGAAACAAACACTTGCAAGCCCAGTTTCAAACCCAAATATGATCTCAACACAAAATGGGTTCAAATAATACTTGTTGGTTAGATAATTCTTGCTACAATGAACAACCCGAATCAAAATATTAACCCTAATCCAAAATCGACTATCCATTATATGGGTGTAGGTTCAAAAATTGACCTAGACTCGGGATAACAAAATCACTTCAATGTTAGTTATGTAATTTACTAATAGCAAAAAAAATGTAGTATTATTTTTCAAATTTGAACGAAGTATAACACTTAACAATCATTATGTAGTTTGTGGGTTTAGCCATAACCCCAAAAAAAATCGACATATATCCATTTATAGCCATATGGATTGAACCCGTGATGAAAATCAACAAAACAATGAGCAATTTAAAGTCTAGTCACATAACCATTAAGTTGATAATTGTCATTAACCACAAATCCAAGTCAAATATTGACCCAACAAAAATATAACAATAGTGGGTTCAACCAACCATCCATTTTTCAATAAATATCCAGGAAATGGAAAATGAAAATATGAACTAAGTGAGGAATGCATTCAACAAAGGGTAGTAACAAAGTATTTATTTTCCTTTGCAAATAGAAACCCTCACTATAATTCAATTATTTCCATTCAAGAGAGAAAAGTGGGAAGGAGGAGCCACACACACTCAATACCAGTCAATAACAGATCCATTTCTAACTCGATGCTGTTTAAAACACATGCAAGAGATGTTCAATAGACTGGTGAGTACATACCTTTCCTAGGAGATTTTTTATATCAGTGTTAGGGTCGAAACAATTTTTGCAACTACCAATAGGAGGGTTTCAAGGTTGAGCTCAAGCTCTCTCCACAAATTCAACTAAACGAAGTGACCAAAACCAAAATCAAAATGAGGTGGTAAAATATGGGATTGTGGCAGTAAATTCCCACATCTTTGTTGTTCCATGCATGGCTAGCCCATCATGTCGCCATTAAAAAAAAATACCAAATATGCTTTCCAAATCAACTTCATACAATTAGCATAACCCTTAAACATATATACCATATATTGTGTTAATTGTCATAACCTTGTGCCATACGTTATGTCAAACTCATAACTTTGTAAATTAATATCACATTTAACACATCACCTCAAGCATATTCCTTATGACGACCATATCAGTGTGGAAATCCAAGTTGAATGAGTCATAGCTCATACCTTTGTATATAACAAAACCGTATATAACATGTCAATCAAATCATATGTCTTGAAAAATTATATCATGTGATATTTCAAACTCAAGGTTTATACCATTTCCTAACATATTATCACCATGCCAACCTTATGTGTGTAAATTATTTGAAGAACCAAAATTTACATTGACATGTATGGTTTGTATCTAATGCCATATGAAAAATGATATATTCATATGTGTATATAGAAAACTCAAAAAACAAACCATGTAAACTATATAAACTGTTTAAAGTTTATATATCTCAAATTTGTAACTTTTTATTCTTTTTCATCATGCATGTAATCTTAGGAATAGAATCAACCTTTTGCAAACTCATTTGATGAGTGCCATACCCATGTTGAAGTAAGAAAAATAACCACCACCTAATGCTTTTGTGAAATTGACATTATCATTTTCAAATGAAAACAAACATTTTTGTTACCCAAACATATGTAATGATGAACACCATAGAACCATAATTTTGAAACATCATAACTGAAATGACATCACAACTGATATGAAGATACTCAAACATGTTGAGGGAAATGTTATTCTTGAAAATAATCACTTGGCATGTTTTCTCTTAGTGGAACCTACCTATTAATATTTCATAATAAATATATAGATAGGCCTTGCAATGATTTGCAGGATAGAATAGTAGGTGACAATTTTTTGAGTCAACACATCTGACATGACATTTATAGGTGGTTTGTGCAGGTTACTTGGACAAACCCCCAAAGAAGGTTACATCTAAACATGGCCTTCTACATTGATCACTTCATGAAGGTGAGGGATGGACTCATCATCCAACCCTCATACACATCTCGTCATCGGGTGCACTCTCTTTGTATTCCCCTGGCCCAGTTTGAAGTAGGATCACATAGGCTTTGGTTTGAGGTTGATCACTAGATTGACTGATCAAACAATATTTTCTAGTTGTTCCATCTTTGTGAATTCAAGGCAGAGGATCACTTTATCTTCCACTGTAACATCTACTATGAGATCTATAGACAGTTCCATTATCTATCCAAGGAGGCACATACCATCTCTAATTTCTTCAATTACCTCGACTAGAGATCATTATCCTTATACATGCAAGAGGTCTTCAAGCTTCATTCCCATACTCTTCAACCTCCTCCTAGACCAGACTATACTCAGAGGAATAATTCCTTCTTTGTGGTTTTCCCATCAAATAGGGGAACCAAGAGATATATTGATAACATATTTGTTTCTGTCTCTATATCAATGTGAACTCAAGGGACCATCCCCCCTCCCCACAGACCTTAGTGGAATTACTAGATTATATCCTTTACCAACAGGAATATAAGATCATCCAGACTTCAACAATGGGTGACCCCTTCCACACAATAGCCTAGTGGGTGGTCTATGGTTTCCCCCGTCTCTTCCTATAGACAACATTTGATCCTAAGTTTTCTTCAAGTGGTATGGTTTTTCTCTACTTGTGAATATTGCATCCCTCATGTACATGTAGGGGCTTCTAGACACTACACCACACACATCAAGTGGTACTACAACTACCCTCCACTTCATCAATATATAGCTTCCACTTATAGAAAAATTGATTTTACACTTCTTAGTGACCATGACTTTTGCATCCTTATTTACCTATCCCAAAGTGTATGGGTGAGGATTGTCATGAACTTTTGATCCAATCTTACTTTCTATATCCTCTACTATGAGTTGGCCTACAAAACATAATCAAATAGAGAATCCACCTTCGGTTGCTTGGCTTGGATATTGATATGGAATATTTTAGTCATCTCCTTCTCTTCCTTGGGATAGAGGCTACTCGAGTTCACCTCCTTCTGCATTGTAGTGTAGACAATAATTTCATGTACATTTGATTCTCTCTTTACTTGCTTGCTTGAATCAACAACTAGCATGTTCTTCTTCTTGGCCTCTTTGTATTTATTTGGATTTAGCTATGGATGTAGCTTCCAACATTTATCTTTAGTAGGACCATTGATATTGTGGTTGCTTGTATCCTTGCACTAATGTACAAAGGTTGTTGTCCTATTATCCTTTCCTTTCCCCTTGTTCTTTCCCTCCTTGGAAGTATGTGCCAAACATAAATACAATAATAAATAAAAATCATTAGGTTAATGAAAATTCAAGGGACACTTCCCACTTGACCTCATGACCAGTTAATGCATAGAAGCATATTGTCATGAGACTCATTGTAAATCATCTTATCATTCTTATCAATAATTTATTATTCAATATATAT
>ML791370.1:29556-44795 GCA_009831015.1 Picea engelmannii
AGTAGGTTTTCCACCAGTCCTTGACATGGGGGGTGGCTTTGAGGAGTGCGAAAATAATCTTTTCTTGATCGGAAAAGTCATGAACTGAGAAATATCCTTCTAACAGATTCAACCATCTATCTACGACATCTGCATCTATTTGGCCCTCAAATATGGGAATATCAAAGTTTACTTATACCTTAAAAGGAGTGGTGCCTCCATAGTGGTTGTTGGATGTCGATGCGTCACCAGTGGGAATCCGTTGAAGAATCTGGGCAAAGTTGTCCATCATCGCGTTCCTTTGTTTCTCGAGGGCCTCCTCGAGCAAAATTTTGATAGGATATCCTACTCCCTCATCTTTATTTTCTTCCCCCTAGGGCATTCGTCGGGGTTTGCGAGGTTGATCTTGCAAAGGTTCAACCAGATCGAGTTCCAACTCCTTATACCCCGACCTCGTTGGGGACATGCAAAGAAGGATCAAGAATGAGCAGACCGCTCTAATACCACTGATTCTGATTTATGTAGGAACACAATGAAATACAGAAATACACATAAACGCAGAGATGCAGCGGAAATAAGACTTCATTTCATTAATAACAATTGACTGAAATATGCTTACAGACATAATGGAAATAAACTAGCTAGGGCGCTGGTAGCTTATCTCTGAGAAGAGATGTGGCGGCTACTGGCCTCTGAACTATGTTACAATGAGCCTCGAAGGCCTATTATTATTGAGAAACAATGGAAAACCCTAAACATCCAAAGACCTAACCCTAGGAGATGAAACGCCAAGACTATGGGCCCCGTCTGGGTAAGTTGGTACATCAACTTCCCGGGGACATAACTTTGGCATACAATCTCCGTTTGACGCGTTCCATACCTCGTTAGAAAGATCTATCCAAGGACTACAAATTTTGGGTGAGCAACATGATCTATGAGCTATGTTTCTCCCCATTTTCCCAAAAAAAACGTTGTTTAAAGCCTCAAAACGACTCCGGAAATTTAGGACCCGAAAAACTGCTAAAAATAGTTTAAACTGTGCGGAAATTGAAAAACTGAAAGAAGCAATGGTGGGGGTCCAAGTGGAATAGGTGGGTGGCCACCAATATCCACCTGGATCATCCAATCACTGATAAATGATTTTTTTTATCCATGCAAAGTTGATTTTTTGTTTATCGATTCATCTCCTTGTTGATTCTATCTTACAAAGAGAAAGACAAACTTCCTACTTGAATTGATCAATTTATTGTCTTGGTTAGCACTTACAAGAGAGATCTTGTATTTACCTTTGTCACATTGAGGATGAGCTACTTCCCATCCTTAATCAAGTGGTATGGTTTTTCTCTCCTCATGAAGATTGCATCCCTCATGTACATGTAGGGGCTTCCAGACACTACACCACACACATCAAGTGGTACTACATCCACCCTCCAATTCATCAATATATATCTTTCACTTTCAACAAATGTTATCTTACATTGCTTAGTGACCATGACTTTTGCATCAATATTTACCTATATTAAAGGGTATGGGTGAGCATTTCCATGAAATTTTGATCCAATATTACTTTCTATATCTTTTACTATAAGGTTTTCCTAAAAAAACAGAATCAGATAGAGCATCCACCTTTGTCTTATTGACTTGGATCTTGATATGGAATATTTTAGTCATCTCCTTCAGTTCCTTCGAATGGAGGCTACTTAGGTTCACCTTATTTTACATTGTAGTGTAGACAATATTTTCATTTACATTTGAGTTTCTCTTTACTTGGTTTCCTGAATCAACAACTAGCATGTTCTTCTTCTTCGCCTCCTTGAAGTTATTTGGATTTGCTTTGGATGTAGCTTCCAACACTTATCTTAGGCAGGATCCTTGCAGTGATTAAAAAACTATAGTGGTTTCTTGGATCCTTGTAATAATGAAAAACTATAGTGGTTTTTGTTCTCGTATCCTTTCCTTTATTCTTGTTATCTCCCTCCTTCAGTGCTCTTTATATCTGGAACCATTTGGTTGCCCTTTATTTTTGTTTATCTCAATACATTGTGCTTGCACACAAGTCTCATCAACATTCCTAGGTTTTAAGAGAATCGCTTTCCTCCTTCGATGACTATGGAAACCACCCAAATACTTGAGGAGTACATTCCGGTTCTTCGAAAATAGCCCTAACATAATGGCTCATTTTATGTATTGAATGGTGTACTCTCATACACTTTACCCTTTCTTTTCCAAAAGTAATTCCAATGAATATGTTGGTTCTTTTCATACCCAATAGGGAAGAAATTGGACTTAATGAGGATTTTAAACACCTCCCACATGGTTACTGGGAGATCACCTTCTATACTAAGTGTCTTCGTGTGGATTTACCACCAAGTTTGGGCATGGCCCTTTAACTTCAATTAGGCAAATGATATGTTTTCTCGTCTCCTATGTTATGAACATTGGAATAAGCATTCTAAATATTGCAACCATTGATTCAACTTAAAAAAATATCAAATTCATCTCGATAGGGTTTGATTTCCACTTTCACTTCACTTTGAATAGAGATTGGAAAGAGGCGATGTTGGAACTTGGTCTCTCTTTCTCTAGCTCATTTTCTAGTTCTTCTTTGTCTCCAAGATTTCTTATCAGAGCCAAATTTCGAGTTAGAGTTACCAAACTTCTTGAAAGATCATAACTTTCTCTCTAGAATTTCCACAAGTATCACCATGTTGTGAGAGATGTTAGAGACTTGTTCTTCCATCTTTGAAAACCTCTCCTCCAATAAAACCTTAGCCACCACCAAAGATCTCCAACAAGAAAGCATTAACATAAGTCCTCTTTGGCGTCAACACTTCTCTTCCACAAGTGTCCAAGAGGTATCCTTCTCTCATCCTCAATTATGGTAAATCCTAGCTTATTTTCTTCCTTAGGGTGAAAATGTAACTCTTAAACAACCTTGAACTTCTCCAAGAACCCTAGTAATCAAGACAAAGAGAGATGATAGTATGAAGATTACACAAGATAGAGAGAGAGAGAGAGAGAGAGAGAGGAATATTAGTGCAATGCTCTCCTCACATCCATAACACAATATGATGAATGAATAGTGAGCGAAAGGACTCTCTCCTTCCTCTATTTATATGAGAGGCAATGGCGGCCCACAACATAAAAAGGGCCTAAACCCTTCAGAGCAAGATATATCTAACAAATAGTTCCACACATGTGAAACACTCCAATCCAAGAGAATGCATGTGAAGCTCTAATGTGATGTCATCAATAAGAATTTCACAAATGCATGAATGCTCCTCCTCCACAAGCCCACAAGGCTATAATGCTCTTCCAAAGTAATTTTCTTTGGGTCCACCAAACCAATGTGGTCAATACCTCTGTTATCACATGTAGTTGTTAAGGGTATTTTTTAAGTTTTACTTTTGATCTCCTCCTTATGGTGTTCTTAGGTCTTAGCACAAATAAGTTAAGGTTGATGTTGGCTCATATCTTTGRTTTATGTCTTCATCCCATCACAATATTGTTTTACTTTTGATCTCCTTGATCTCCTCCTTATGGTGTTCTTAGGTCTTAGCACAAATAAGTTAAGGTTGATGTTGGCTCATATCTTTGGTTTATGTCTTCATCCCATCACAATATTATATTCCATCACCATCACCCTTATGCCACCATCACCCTCATGTCACCTCTTCCATTATTGCACCTATGAGGCTTGTGTCAGTCGATCTCATTTTTTTCAGCATCCATGATTTCAAGGAAATAATTTGGGATTTAGTCATTTAAGGTTGTCTAACTGTTTTCTCAAAGATTTCAAATTTCCCCCTAGTTTGGTGCTGCAGAAACTCCTAAGTTCAGACAGGCGTTGCAGAATCTGCTACAGATTGGCTAGCAGAGGGAAATTGGAGAATATGCCATGAATTATGCTGCAAATCCCCTGTTTGGTACTACAAACCTATACATTAAACTCAAAATTATCCTATGATCATATAGCATGCATCAACTCTTTCCCTTTATAGTTTCAATGGTTATTTCAAATCTAAAGTCTGTCTACATTGAAAAGTTTAAGAGCCTTACTTATTAAAATGGTGATGACCTTGCAAATGATGATGAAGTGGATGAAAGGATCTAAATTTTGAAGGTGACCATCCTTTCATTTTGAATTTTTCAAGGAAATATTATATTTTCACCTACTGGAGGCATTTATAGGCTCATAGTCCATCTACTAAGACTTTTTGTGTTTTTTAGGATTCATTGCATAACACAGAAAAACACAAAGATTATGTAGCCTCTAACGCTACAAAATCATCTACACATATTGTTCTATAGTTATGATACCAAAGGCGCTATGGAATCACCTAGCAAGACACAGAAAAGGTGCTACAGAATTTGCAGAACAGTTTTATAGGAGGGTGCTACAGAATGCGCTACAAAATTTCCTATAGCAGCTATTGTTACAAATTTGATCCTAAAACCAAAATGACAAAGTGGGTTTCTATGAAATTTTTTGTGGAGGAAGATGATATCCATTTTGACTTGCTGACAAAATTTCATCTTGACCTAGTTTGTAATTTGAGAGAAACAATTAAAACACCAGTGCACTGTGAAATGTGTTGCAAATTCTTTGTTTTGCATAGTTGATTGGATATTCTCCTTGTTGGGAGGTTGACAGTTGTCAAGGAGGGTTCGAATGACTTCTCATGCATTAGTTAGATTTCAAGGGACACCTTCACCTAAGTTTTAGCTCCATTAAGACTTCATGTAGTGAGTTGGAAACAATTCATTAAAGACTTCCAACAATTTCTTGAAAATTAGCAGTTTGTTGGATTTTTGTCTCTTTTGACTGTTGCGACCTATCTCCAAGGCCTAGAATCCAGTGAAAGAGATGGGATTTGACCTCCTAAGGATATTTTGATTCTTTTAATATTTAAATGAAGGAGGGAGATCTTGGAGAGGCGTTGGATTCATGAGCCAAGAGAGTATAGAGAGAGTAGGAGCAGACAGTTTCCCTGTGTGTTCATTTGTAAGCCTGAGGGCATTTTATGATTGTAATCATTACTTCTATTGGAGACTCATGAGAGCTGTGATTTCAGATTGTAATTATTTTGTTCTATATATATTCTTATTTTAATATTTTTCAAATTTGAGGATCAAAGGCTGCCAATGATTTATGGATCCCTAAGCAACAGAGGATCTGTTGTATTTTTTCCCATCAATCATTGTTTTATTCAAGTATTTGTTGATTTATTAAAATGAGAGGATCTTTGTTTAGTGAAAATTCTATCTTATGTTTTCCTTCTTCATTCTTCCATCTATCGGGATATAATCTTGTTTTTTGTTGAGCAGCTTTAGTGCCTTCAATGAGTAGAATGTTTATGACTCCATTGCCCATTGGTGTAGCCTACTGATCTGCAATTTGATTCCCTCTCCCTTTCTTTCTTCATCTTGTTGATCCACCCATTCAAAACCAAACTTATCTTTTACATTTTTATGAGTACTGGGTTTATCCTCTAGCATTCTAAGGGTGACTCTCAGTGCTAACACCCTCAACCCAACATCCTCAAGTCATGTACAAGCCTCCATGCAAGAAACCAAGTGTTCCCATTCCATATGGGGATAAACCCCCTCCTAAAAAATTCCCAACACTCCTCCAATAAAATGTATCCTATAAGAAAGAAACTCAAACTCCATGTGGCCATCATGAAGATGTCACAAGGCTATCAAATCTTCAATGCTCTAAGGAAGAATGCCACATAAGCATCAAGAAAGGTCTAGAAATCCAAGAAAAATCCACCTTGACATGTGCATGTCCATCAAAAAAACATCAAGCATTATCCATTCACCATACATTCCACAACACATGAAGCACCCCCAAGCATGGTGTAAACACTTTCACAATACCCCAAAAGCAAACACTCCTTTATGATTAAAATGATTTCGCAAAACTAGACTACTCCTTTTGTGTCTCAAACTTTCCTTTGGTTAGGATATTCATAGAATGTTTGCAACCTATAGATTTTTGGGAATATAATAAAGGGATACAACACATTTGTGTACCATGTCTCTTAAAAAATGATAATGGATATCAACATGCTTGGAGATGTCATGAAACACAATATTCTCATAGTTTAATACAAATATAATCGTCACAATACACATTTTTTGGCTCCAACTACATATCTTCGATGTCAACCACTAATTTGTGAATACATAGTACCTCACAATTCACTAAAAATGTTTCTATGCACTCTGCCTTTGTTGAACTAAGTGCAACCACTTTCTGATTCAAATTGAACTAGGATATCAGCCATGTACCCAAGTTGAAACAAAAATTGTAAGTTATCTTCTAAAAATCAACACCTCCCACCCAATATGAGTTATGAAAATCATGGAGTAATAGTCTTCCATATCTTTTATACTTGATGTCATAATGAATTGTGCCTTTCAAATAACTAATCACATGCTTTGCCACCATCTAATGTGTCTCCTACAGAGAAACCATACACTGACTCAATCTGTTCAGAACATAGAAAATATTCATCTTGATATTCACAATATGCATTGAGGATCCAATAAAATATCTATACATAGTTAGGTCGGCCCAATAAACACCCTCATTACCCACCCAATATGTATCCCATGGAGCAAATACAAATTGAATCAATGTGTTCACATCATAGAAAATATACATCCTGGTATTCACAATATATATCAAGGACCCAATAAACTATGTATACATAGTAAGGTCAACCAAATCAACACTCTCATTACCCATCCAATACGTCTCTCGTGGAGCAACCACAAACTGACTCTATGTGTTCACAACATTGCAAATATCTATCTCAGTATTCATAATATACATCAAGGATCCAATCAACTATCTATACATAGTAGGGTCGACCAAATCAACATCCTTGTCATTTGAAAGCTTCAGATTTGATATCATAGGTGTAGCCAAGGGTCTACAATCCTACATCTAGAATCTCTCTAAGATCTCCAAAGAATACTTCTCTTGTCCAAGGAAGATCTCTCTTATGCCCAACCAAACCTCCAACCTTTGAAGATAATACAATAAACCAATATTCTACATGTCAAATTCACTTGACAACTTCCACGTGCACCACACAAGAGATTCTCTAATCTATCTATAATGATCAAATCATCCATATATAGAATCAATACAATTAAATCATATTTTTCATATGAAAATTAAATATTTGAATCAACACTAGTCTTGGAAAGCCCAAAGTTTAGTAGGAACTCCTCAATCCTTGAGTACCAAACTCATGGTGCCTACTTCAACCCATAAAGAGATTTCTTCAACCCACAAACATGGGTATCATTCTCATGCACCTCAAATTATCGAGGCTATTTGTGTATGCTAATTATTCAATCACACCATTTGAGAAGGAATTCTTCACATCAATTTGATACATGTTCCATCCAAAACATATTACTAAGGAAAGAATGGTACAAATAGAAGTATCCTTGGTGACTAAGGAAAACATCTCATAATAGTTTACTCCCTCTTTCTATGAGAACCCTCTTGTTGCAAACCTTGAAATGTATTTTTTAACAATCACATATGTTATAATCAAAATTCATTCATTGATATGGATCCCACCTATTTGATGGTCAATATGGTTACAACCTCTTTGGTAGCTCAACATGAGGCAACGACTACTTGCATTTCAAATGGTCCTATTTTTAAGGCGGTGAAAAGGGGGAATAAGGAGAGTTGAGGGACTTGCATACAAGCCCTATTAGGACCACCCAACTTGGGTATTGTCCTCCCTCAGCTCCCTGAAGGGTTGAAAAGGATCAAAGGTGGTATTTGTGGGCAGGGGGTGAGAAAAAGTGCTTGTTGATTTTTGGACCAGAAAACTAATAAGAGAAAAAAACAAGTTGTTCACTCCTTTATGACCTTATAAAAATATATAAATTGGTTACCAAGGTAAACAAGGCCTAGAATACTTTTTTGGTGAATGGATTAAGGAAAAATACTAAAATTTACGAGTTAAAAAGACCTAGGAAATCTACATTTGTGCCATTTAATATGGGTGGAATTTTCAAAAAACAAGTTATTTGGGCCTTGTAATACATGAAAATAAGCCTAGAATTGCTCAGAATGGTTTGTAAAGTGGTCTGGGTGAGCTAAAGTAGGGATGAATATTAATATGGGGATTGAAAACTCAATTCCAACCCTTCAATAGGTTGCTACAACTATGGAAAAGGATGAAACTAGTTGAAGAATAAAGGTTTACCAGGATGTTGGGTGGACTAATGAAAGGTTTGAGACTTTAACCATGTGTTATTTTTAAATTTTAATTAGGTTAATTGTGAGCAAGTCTACCATTCTATTTTGAGGTCGTCTTGATCAGGCTCACACCTTTTATCTCACAATTGTTCTACCTAGTATAAAATGAGTGATCTAGTGTTCACTACTTGGTCAGAACAATGAGTACCCCATGTAGTGCAAAGAAAGAGGGGTTATCTCATTCTGATCACTAGCACTTTCAAACTCCTAAATCAACTTGGATGGAAAAATGATACCTAGGGAAAAGGAAGTGGCTCAAGACACCCTCTCATCCTCAATTATGGTAAATCTTAGCTTCTTTGCCTCCTTAGGGTGAAAATGTAACTCTTAAACAACCTTGAACATCTCCAAGAACCCTAGTACTCAATGTTAAAATTTTGACATGCTCATTTAACCATAGACAATGTCACATCATTGTCACCCAACCATAGGCCCTTACACATGCCACCCTCGTGCACAATAACCTTTTCTTAGATAGAATGATTCTGACAAGTCCACTCTAGAACCAACAGATAAACCCTAACCATAAATACCATTGTTGCAAAAGCAACACAATACCAATAGAATGTACCTCTACTAATAGAAGTGTAACTTTACCAAGAGATGTGCACAAGATAGATACCAGAAAGACTAAGAATACTCCATGACAACTTTTGCAATACTCTCTCCAGACTTGTGCCTCCTACTGTTGCAGTTGTTTCTCCTTAGACGTATGCACTAGTTGAGTGAGTGAGTGTGTGTGTCTAAATGAGCTAATGTGCCTCCTTATTTATACTAGCATGTCCAAGTGACTTTTCCAGGTGGGGTCGACTTCTCTTTTTGGGGCCTTCTATTTCTTTATTATTATTCTCCTTGGGATGACTTCTCTTCTAGGGTAATTCCACATCTATTTAATGGTCCTCTTGCTTCCAGAATATTCTACTCTAAGTACAAAGGTTATACTGGAGGTTAATACCTCCCACAACTACCAAAACATCAACACTCCCTCTTATCTAAGGAGGTATTAACTAAGATGTTCTTCATGTAATGGTCTCAATCACATCCATCGATATCATATGGCATGGGAAAGACTCACATGGTCTTGCAGACCAGTCTATAGGTAGCATCATCGTAGCCACATATGATATCTCATGATCAAAATAAATCATGTCACAAGTATCACCATCATAGCCACATATGCTCTGTCATAGTCACACATAGAATATATGATGGTCATGTCATAGTCATGCATTTGGGGCCTCATCAACACATGTAGCATATCTCTAGTGGGCACAACCTCATCATCTTCTCAGACCTTATGGGTCTTGACATCCTTTCGGACCTTATGTCATTACAAGACTTCATCTAGCCATTTCACACAGAACTACACTACTACCCAATCCACACAGAGTCTGGGAAAAAATATAGTTGAGCTAGTTCACATTGAACTGTGCTACTACCCAATCCAAATGGAGTTTGGGAAAATATCAGTTTGAGCTAGTTCACACAGAACTACGCTACTACCCAATCCAAATGGAGTCTAGGAAACTATCAGTTTGAGCCAGTTCACACATATAACTACGCTACTACCCAATCCAAATGGAGTACGACAAACTATCAGTTTGAGCCAGTTCACACATAGAACTGTGCTACTACCCAATCCAAATGGAGTCTTGAAAACTATCAGTTTGAGCCAATTAACACACAGAACTGTGCTACTACCCAATCCAAACAGAGTCTGGGAAATTATTAGTTTGAGCCATTTCACACAAGTAATTGTGCTACTACCCAATCCAAATGGAGTTTGGGCAACTATCTTGCCTGTAAATGACTACCCATTGTTGCCACACTTTGTAATCTACTTCCCCAAGAATTGCATATGTGACTCATCACTCCCTCTTAAGAGGTAAGTTCTTCTAGACCACACCAAGCTCGTTCCTGAAGTATTCAAACTTTACCCTTGACAGAGGCTTGGTCAATGCATCTGTTATCTACTCATCTATGCCAATATACTAGAGTATCACAGCTCCCTTTTGCACCAGATCTTGGATATAATGGTACTTGATCTCAATGTTCTTGGACTTGTCCTGAAACACAAGGTTCTCAGACAAATTTATACAACTCTAGTTTTCACAAAAAATACAAGTCACCTCTAAATCAAGATCAAACAACCCTGCAAGCAATTTCCGAAGACACGCATCTTCACTACTAGTTGAACATCTTGCTATGTATTCTTCCTTGGCCATACTGAATGCCACACTATTCTGCTTCTTGTTGAGCCACGAAATCATAGTTGACCCCAAACTGAAGCAACATCCTGAAGTACTCTTATGATATGTGACACTACTGGGCCAATCTGAATCAACATAGCCTTGCAGTATTATCTTATGATCCTAAACATATCGGATTTAAAATTCTATTGTACCCTTCAAGTACCTTAACACATGATTTTCCACAATCAATTGAACACATCTCAATTCAACCATATACTGACTCAAGGTGTTCACCGCAAAGCATATATCTGGCCTACTTTTTGTCAAATACATCAATGAACCACTCATTTATGTGTACATGGTGACATCCACTATATTTGAAGAAGTATCATTAAATAACTTCAGGTTCATGGGCATGGACTTACAATCCATCATTTTGAATCTCTTCGGGATCTCTATCGCATATTTTCCTTGGCACAGGAAAATCTCGTCCAGTTTTTCCACACCTCTAGACCCAAGAAATATTGCATCATACCAGGTCTTTCATCTCGAAATCTGATGCAAGATTTCTCTTTCACTTTGTGATGAGCTTCTCATCCCCTGTTAGAAAAATGTCATCCACATATAAAAGCAATATCTCTAGTCCACTATCTTCAACCTTGTAGTAAATGTTGGGATCTACTTTACTCTTGGTAGATCCCATGCTCATTAGAAAGTTGTAAATTCTATTGTACCATGCACTGGGTGCTTGCTTCAATCCATACAAGTCTTTCTTTAACCTACACACATGTGACTACATGTCATGTGTCTCAAAACCTTGTGGTTGCTCCACATACACTTCCTCTTCTACTACACCATTCAGAAAAGTTGTCTTCACGTCCATCTGGTGTACCTTCCATTTGATTACTACAGCTATCGCATGTGTAGCTCTAATCAAAGTGTATCTCTCCATAGGAGAAAATGTCTCCTCATAATCTATTCCTTCTTTCTGGGAGAACCCACAAGCCACAAATATTTCCTTGTACTTCTCGACATTTCCATTTGTTGAATGTTTTGTCTTGTAGATACATTTGGTACTCACAACTGATTTCTCTTTTAGTCTTGGAACCACATCCCAAACATCATTCTTAATGATGGAATAGTATTCCTCAATCATGGCATCCTTCCATACTTTCTTCTCTTCAAACCTCTTCATAACAGGTAGGCTCAACATCAATGATATCACATAACAATGCCACATAAATGGAATGTGTTCGAGGTTTCTTTATTTCTCTGAAAGATCCATCTGGGCCACCATACTTCTTGGGATATTGAATAATTTCATGAGCCCAAGCAAGTCTTCTTTTGTTTGTATTTGTTTCTATAGGTATTTGTGGTTTTCCATGTCATGGTCCTCTAGATCATGCCCTTCTTGTTAGACAACTGAGAGGGGGGGTGAATCAGTTGTTACCGTTCTTAAACAATTATGATTCTTTTAAAATCTTTATAAGGCACTCAATGATGATCACAATAATGCAGAGAGATAAACAAAGGCACATTTAGCATCAGTCACACACATGTGATACACAGAGACAAATATTTCACGAGGAAACCCATAAAGGGTAAAAACCTCTTTTTCTTTATATTGATAAGTAATAGTTACATTCTTTACATTATCATACACATGAGCACCAACTCATAATGAGGCTACAACCTCTGTTTTGCAAGCTGCAACTTGTTGAGAGCACCAACTCTCTATTTTCTCTAGCACCCACTAGAAGGAAGCACCAACTCCCTGATTTCTCTAGCACCAACTAGAAGGAAGCACCAACTCCCTGAGTGTTTCCAACACCAACTGGATGGAAGCACCAACTTCCAATCATAAAGGCACCAACCTGTATAACAGAGAACAAGAGTTCTCCCTTTCACCACCCTGCCACCCTGGTTTCTCTGGCTGCAACCAGATGGAAGCTACAACTCTCTGTGTTCAAGCACCCACTTGAACCTATGAGGACAACAGTCCTCCCTAGCACCTCCCAACCACCCTGAAATATTACTTCTTTGTTACTCAAACTTATTACAGTGATATAATGTTCAACAATGGCTTACCGGACTCATCACTGTTCTGCTGCATTTTGTTACTCTGTCTGCCTCATTGTCTTCCTGCACACCTCACTTGTGTTGTCTGTTCTTCTACCTTTTATGCTCTTTGCTCCATGTCCATTCACTGCACTGTTCCTCTTTTGTGCTATTCAGCTGCTGCACTCTCCTCCTTCTTCACACATGAACCACCTTCACCAACAACAACCACAACAAACTCCAATAGCGACAACAACCGCTTCTCTTCTCTGTACCGTGTATATATAGCTTCTGTGCATATTGTGCATGCAATATTCACCATTCCTCTGCATGTTCATACCACACCAATCTCCTCCACATCTCAAGTGCTCTGCGTGATCATCATCGTGACTCTTCAACTTCTCTAGTGGTTTTCCCACGCGTTCAACATCATTGTATGTTGTACAGAGATTCCTCAGCCTCTCTGGCAGTTTGAGACTCTTCGTCTTCTTTGTGACAGTCGAGCTCACCTTCTCTGTTTCAGTTACAGACTTCAACGCTCATCCGTCTGTCAATCCCTTCTAAGAATAGTCTTCCTTCACTGGATGAAGCTTGGAGACTCTTCATCTCCTCTGGTGATCACACAGAGGTCTCTTCGAATTCTCTAGCAGACGTCATCAATGGTTTCTGGCAGTTCTACTATGTCGTGCTACAGTCGCCCTCTGATCTTGTTCACATTCATCTGCACCGTTGGATATGCAACGAGCAAATCTGGACGGCCAGAATCTGTGCTCCCAAATCTACGGTCGGGATTCGATTCCGGAGCCCCCCTGCCATTCTATCTTTAAGCGGAGGGGGGGGGGGGTTCCGGAATTGGGTGCGCATATCTCGAGCGGTCAAGATTAAAGTACCTAGATCAACGACGCTCAAGCGATTCCAGACACCCTTTTCCATTCTGCCTTTAATTGAAGGGGGGGGGTCCGGAATGGTGGGGTATCGAGGAAGGGCCCCATTCCTGTCGTGTCACCTTTTGTATCGTTCTCCTCCCTACCTGACCGTGTGCCAAGGATCGTTCCCTTTAGCTCCTCCTTGTCCTATGATATATGTCCATCTCTCGCTGATGTGACCAAGGGCTGTGACCACAACCTTATGCATAAGGCGCTTTCGCGATTTCGTGACTCCTGTGGTAGGAGTTCTTGTCATCTCCATCTCCCGATTTCTGAAACTCTGAAGTGGAGTCAACCTGCTCACGTCACACGTGGATTGACACGTGTTGTATACTGCCACATGTCACTATGATTTGTGACTTACATGTGCCTGAAGTCTTGAATTAGCTTGACACTTGTCATTGCCTGGTTGTGCCACGTGTTCTTAGGTTTGTTGACGTGTCGGGTCGACGGTCTAGATCACATCTTGATCTGACAGTTCAGATTCAGTTGGGATTTCACACATCGCAATTTCGAGATTCTTGATGTCAATATTCTTTGACATTTCCAACTCTCGATCCTCGAAACTCCGACAGGGAGTCAGATCAACGGTCCAGATCACATCTTGATCTGACGGTTCAGATTCAGTCGGGATTTCACACATCGCGATTTTGAGATTCTTGATGTCAATATTCTTTGACATCTCCAACTCTCGATCCCCGAAACTCCAACAGGGAGTCGAATCAATGGTCCACATAACCCCCTGAGATGGAAGGTCCTCATGCTTTCGAGATTTGTGAGCCCTCTACTCCTTGCACTTTTAAATATCGTGCAGGTTTTCCTCGATCCAACGGTGGTCGGATCCTGCACTCATATCTAATGCCTGAGATCTATCCTCCAGATCTGCGCGCTCCTTTTATCTTCATTCAGATCTGACGGCCATCGAGAATTCAAGATGAGATCCAGCGATCACTGGTGCTTCTCCTCTGGAGCGTACTTTGTCCTTGTTTTTCCTTCGCTGCATACTTTGATCTTGCCATCAATGACAAGCTTGCGCTACCTGTTAAACATTTTCCAACAATCTCCCCCTTTGGCATTGATGGCAACTAAGGCACCTGAATTCTTTTCTCCCCCTTTGACATCAATGTCAAAGAAGAGACATGCTCCCCCTGAGCTATTGCAGTAATTTTAGGAGGCATTAGATATTCAAACAATGCAAAACTCCCCCTAACAAGATGGACTTTTTAGGTGTGAAACGAAATGACACCCAGCTTCTGTCTGAGATATTCAAACGGTGTCTTGGCTAGGGGATTAGTAAATATGTCTGCAATTTGTTATGTAGTGGGAATGTAATGGACCTGAACAATCTGATTGGTGACCTGCTCTCTCAGAAAATGATATTTTATGGGAATATGTTTTTTCTTGGAGTGGAGGACAAGATTTTTAGACACATTGATGGCACTTGTGTTATCACAATGAATTGGGATCGGTGCAATATATTTTACCTCTAAGTATGCAAGTGTCTGAATCATCCATAATACCTGTGTGCAACAGGTAGCAGTAGCAATGTACTCTGCCTCTGTGGTTGATAAAGAAATGGAACCTTGCTTTTTACTAAGCCAGACTACTAAGGAGTTACCCAAGAAGAAGGCTCCTCCACTGGTGCTTTTTCTCTCGTCAACACAATTTGCTCAATCTGCATCTGAATAAGCAGTCAACTGAAGAATTTGATTTCTGGGATACCACAAACCATAAGTCATTGTTTCTTTTAAGTACCTGAATATCCTTTTGACAGCTTGCAAATGA
>ML791370.1:72413-83793 GCA_009831015.1 Picea engelmannii
TGGGTGGTGAGGTCTTGTTTGATTTCCTCCCTTGAGGACTACATGGTTTTATTGATGGTGACAACATTGGCACTGAGTTGTTTCACTTCTTGTTGGGTCTCGATGAGACCAGATTGCAAGGTGTTGAAGCGAGCTTCCAAGTCTTGGCTACAGGTATGGGCCATGAGGATGGGGGAACTGAAAAAGGGCGGGAGGGGTCAATTTTTTTTTTCTGAAAAATGGTATCGATGAATGTGATAAGGGCGAAGAGATGAATCCAATGGAATAGGTCTCAAATAATGGTGAAAAAAATTCTAGACTTTTTTTTTTTTACACCTGCGGAGTTAGATTCCAGTCTAAAGAATACTGCAGAGAGGAAATGCCCAAATTCTTAACCAGAAATAAATGTGTATTTACTTGGCAACCCGAACACAGTTGCGTGGAAATAGATCTTGTCTATTTTAATTTGTTTATGTTTCTATCCCCAAGGGTTAGGTATTCAAGGGTTCTACAGACAAGGGTTTGCCCTGTGCTATAGCTCTCTGATATACGTGCGGGGTCCAACAGTAGTACTTGGCCCAATATCTAAGGGCACTAACTAAGGAGAATAGACCGTACCCTTAGCTGTACTACCCGACTACCCAGGTACTAGTGAGTATCTTCCTGAGTGTTGTTCTCGGTGACACTATAGCAGTCAGGCGGCCGATTGGTTTATCTAAAGAGGGCTTTCAGGTAATCTAGATCGATCCGTACATAGGTGATGTCTGATGCGCTACCACTCGAAGGGGTACCAACATGGGTTACAAGAGTGGCCAACAGATGTGAGCTTAAGTACCACTTGTATTTCCTGTGTGTATGAATCCCTCAACCGTGGGTTTATGCATGTAACGACAGATCTTTGTGGCTTAAAGACGTCGAAATACGTCTCTACCCTGAAAAAAAATTAACCCACACTTTCTGCCGAGGAAAGTGCTCTGATACCACTTGTAATATACCAGATATAAAATGTATGCAGAATAGAAATAAAATGCTAGAAATGGAAGAATAACAACAATACAACGAGAACATTCACCACAATAGCACTGAAATGATATGAGAATAATAATAGAAATAACACTTTGAATATAAAATCAATGTTTATGGGCCTCTTCGAGGGGGCAACCTCCAGTTGAGCATAGCTCTATTACAATAATATCCAAGTTAGGGTTATCATACCATCAAATCCTATTTATACTAAAAAGAAACATCTAGAGGAAGATCCTTCTAGAAGTGGAAGCTTCTATTAGGTCTTCTTACATCGGCCTTATTCTATTTTATTGAAAGGCCTTATTAATATTGACCTTTATTACATCTGAATATATTGTTCTACCTATGTGCGGGTTAGGACCCTAATAGATATTGCAGTACCCATACACTGGTATGGATTACAAACATGACCCATATATGATGTTTCCTCCTTGGGAGGACTGGGATCAGAGAGGTATGTTTTTTGGATTATTTTTTGTGTTTTTGATAGCTAGCCTGTGATTATATATGTATATATGGATGTTGACTCTACCTTTGGTGTTTTTTTTGTAGATGTGGGACCCCAAGGTCATGAGGCAGAGATGGTCGGGGAGCTGACGCATCGAGGACCAGTACGTTCACCGCCTGTAATATGAGGGCAGAACAGAGGCGGAGATGAGATGATGTTGGTGTTGAACCAACACATAGGCCATAGGCGGAGGCCGTATCAATGGTAGAGGACCTTCATCGCCATTTTTAGTAGGTGTTACAGGGTGTTCTTGAGGCTATGTGGGCCCATATCTAGGACGAGGAGGTACTCGATTAGTGTGTGGGCGTACCTGTGGAGTGGTGGACTTTGATCTATCGGGCGGCTATAGTGGGGGCATCGATGATTGGTCAGATTCCCCTTGGACCTGGAGGGCCCCTAGCTGGTGGGGAGCCTCCGACTGACAGAGGACCTAGGAGGGGAGCTCTAGGGGCACCATGAGTGTCGAGTTATGTATTTATAGGCTTAAGATCCCATTTTTTATAGGGTAGTTGATACCCATTTTGTATAGGGTAGGGGGTACCCATTTTGTACTTATAGGGGCGAGGGGATTCACTGGCCTACGAGCGATGTATTTTGTATTTTGTAAACACTTGTGACACTATTGATGATATATATGTATGGACATATTTTTTTGGATCATGTATGTCTCCATGTGTTGTTGTTTTTTATGCTTATGATGTCTT
Organism: Picea engelmannii; assembly: GCA_009831015.1. Taxonomy (NCBI): domain Eukaryota; kingdom Viridiplantae; phylum Streptophyta; class Pinopsida; order Pinales; family Pinaceae; genus Picea; species Picea engelmannii. The sequence goes on from ML791370.1 coordinate 74,631, forward strand.
TTCTATATGTTGTGACATATGTATGATGTTGATGTATATGCGATGATGTTTTGATGTGATAAATGTCAATCTAATACTAGGTTAGCCATGTTATCTGCTATTTCATTAAATTGTCTTGCAATATGTGTAAATTTGATTGAATCAAAGTTGCGAGATAATAGTCTAACTTGTAGGTATTTGAGAAAGAGACAAGGATCACAAACATGATATACATTGTTGATCTGCAGGACGATAAGATGGGAATCTAAAAGAACACTAAAGTGACGAATGTGGTGGTGACTGGCCTCAGCAAGGAGACCAATGACGACAGTGTATTCATCTTGGTTGTTGGTGGTCGAGCCCAAACATATTCCATTGGAGTGGAGTAGTACATGTGAGGGGGTATAGAGGTCCCAAGCGGCTGAAGCGAGATTCTAGGTCTAGCGGCTTGCACCGTCAGCATAACCGATGTGGCAGGCTGATGGATGATGCATATGTTAATAAAATGGATGATAGATTAGACATGTGAAATGGTGGTGGAAAAGAAGACTAAAAACTCTACAAATGTGTGCAAAGAAAAACCTAAGGTAGAATGGCTACGCTTAGATGTAAAACTTCTTTAGGTACAACCTGTTGACGGGTTCTTTGAGAGGGTAGCCTTCTGGAGAGGCCAGGATGTATGCCCCCTTAATGAGGCAATGTTGGATGATGTAGGGTCCATGCCATAATGACTCAAATTTCCCATGGTCGAGGGTATCGTGGGAAATATCGTAGGCTAAGATGAGATCCCCTTTGCTGAATGAGCGAAGGTTGACATGGCGGTCGAAGGTGGATTTGTACCATTTTTTAGCTGCCTCATTGTTCTGTAATGAAGATCGACGATCTTCATCCAACAACTCTAAGGTCAACAAGCGCTGCTCCATTGGAGAAGTGTCAGGAAGTAGCTCAATGGAAGTGTGTAACGTGGGGATTTCACACTCGATAGGGAGGGTGGCTTTGATCCCATGTACAAGGTGGAAAAGTGTAAAATCGGTGGCAGTTTTGACTATTGTGTGATAAACCCATAACACGGAAAACAACATATGATGTCAGTTGGTCTTATGTTTGTTGACGGTATGTTGTAGCATGCTTTTGAGGACTTTGTTGACAACCTTGAGTTTTCCATTGGACTGAGGGTAGTAAGGGGAGGAAAATTCATGGGAGAAGCCTAGCTTTGAGGAGAGTTCTGTGAATACCTCGTTCTCAAAGTGTTTACCATGATTAGACACTAATTGTAGTGGGACTCCAAATTGGTTAAGGACATGGTTGAAGAAAAAGTGCGTTGTTGTGTTAGTGGTATTGTTGAAAGTGGTCATGGCTTCAGCCCATTTGGTAAAGTAATCTACTGCCATGAAAATGTACTTGTGTCTGTTACTAGATGGAGGATGGAAAGTCATGAAGTATATGCCCCATTTGCAAAAGGGGTCGACGGTGATGACTGGGTGTAGAAGAGTTGGTGGTGCTCGTGCTTTGTTTGCATAAAGCTGGCATTTGTCACATCACTTGACAGTGTGGATGCAGTCATGAAACAACGTGGGCCAAAAGTACCCTGCTCAAATGCTTTTTTGGGTGGTGGACATGCCCAAGAGGTGGCCACTGCAAGCGCCACTATGGCAATCGTTCAAGACTCTCTCAGCATTGTCAATGGTCAAACATCGGTGAAGGATGGTGTCTACCCCGCGTCGATAATGAATGTCTCCGATGAGGAGATATCGAGGGGCTTGATGGAGAATTCAACGACGATTGTCTCGAGAGAGATGAGACCCAAACTTATGTGTCCCTAGGTAGATGAGGATATCGTCATACCAGGGTTCATCGGAGGGGATGAAGAAGAGGTGTTCGTCGAGAAAATCCGTATTGATGGGGGATGTTGTGGCATCCAAGGAAAAAGTTGTAATGAGTTCAGTGAGGAAAAACGCTTTCTTTCTTTTGGGAGTTGAAAACTCTAGGTCATATTCCTGGAGGATAACGATCCATCGGGAAAATTTTCCATTAATTTTCCATTGACTAAGCAAGTACTACATGGGGTTGGAATCTTCTATGACCTTGGTAGTTCAAAGCAGGATATAATGGCACAATTTTTGGACTGCGAGGACAACTGCTAGGGCAAGTTTCTCATCATGATTGTACTTTTGGGGTGGCCCTGAAAGGTTTTTACTGATGTAGTAAATGACATGTTCACGCCCATCATCTCCTAATTGGACGAGGACTCCTGATACTGAGACGGATGAGGATGATAAGTAGAGGATGTAATCGCGATCTTAGTCTGGGGGACTAATCAAAGGGGCATTGGATAAGGAGGATTTTAAATCATCAAAAGTTCCTTGAGCATGTTTGTCCCATTGAAATGGGATATCATGATGGAGGAGGCGAAGGAAACCATGCACGTGAGTGCCGTAGTTTGGGACAAAGCGATGCAAAAAGTTGGTTTTTCCTTACAAGCTCTGCAATTGGCGTAAATTCCTAGGTGGTGGAATTGTTTTCATAGCTTGGACCTTGAGGGGGTCCACCATGATGCCATGTTGGGAAACAATGAACCCAAGGAGACATCTGGTCGTGACGCAAAAGATGCACTTGAGGGGGTTCAAGTGGATATTATACTGGCGTCATCGTTGGAAAACGATGCGTAAGTCGTCTAAATGTTGAGTTCATTTTTTGGATCGACCAATGAGGTCATCCAAATAATTGAGGATGATGTGAGCAAGATCATGGAAAACATAGGTCATGGCCCATTGAAATGTAGCACCGACATTCTTGATTCCAAAAGGCATGACACAATAAGAAAAGGTACCCCAAGGGGTAGTAAAAGAAGTTTATACTTATCTGATGGATGTATTTGGATTTGATTGTAGCCAAAGAATCCATCCATGAAGGACAGTGCCTCATGGCCGACACAATCATCAATAATTTGGTTGATGAAGGAGGTTGGAAAATTGTCTTTGGGACAAGCATGGTGGAGATTGTGAAATTTTATGCAGACACGAATAGTGCCCTATTTCTTGTTAACAGAGATGGGGTTGGAGACCCATGAGGTATACGAAATGGGGTAAATGAACCTGATAGAACGTAACTTTTCAATTTCGGATTTGATAGCCACAACTTTGGATGGGTGAAGAGGGTGTTTCTTTTCACGAACTGGGGCAACATCTTCCCAAGCATCGATTCGATGTTCGACTATAAATGGATCAAGGTCGGGCATCTCCGTATATGACTAGGCAAAAGTATACCAATATTCCTGAAAGAGAGATTTGTAAGCCATGAGTTCTTCAGGGGAGCATGTGGTGACAATGGTGATTTCTTCTATGATTCCCGGTTTGATGGAAATGTCGATTTTGACAGTGGGGGAGATGTTGGCCATGTTTCCTTCTTCAAAATCATCTGGGGTAGGGATAGGGTTGTTGAAATAGTCTACATTCCCCGAAGGAATAAAATCCTTGGTTTCAATTACTCATATGGAAGTTTGGGTAGGAGGATGAAAGGCCTCATGTGAGATAAAAAGTGCTCAATGATGGAGCGCGTTCCATGGGTAATCGGGAGTAGTGAGATCCTCCAGGATGTCTTCGTTGCAGTGGAAAATCCGAGAATACATAGAATTATAGGAGGTGATAGGGGAAATTGTCAGAGTGTGGTTGTCCTCCAGTGGTGAGTATGCAGACAAGATATCGTGTACAGGGTGCAAGGGACTGTTGGACATAAAGTGAATGTCCCGATACTGTGGAGGTTACCTCGTTCGTGCAAGTAATGATGATGAAAGGTATTGAATATCAGTAATGTGAGCCTCAGTAGAAAGTATTCGAGAGGGATTTGGCCGAGACGTTTGGTGTAATGCAACTAATGTTTGGCGAAATTGAGGTAGAGTTGGGAAATGATGAGTATAATGGCCATATTCTGAGCATATGGCACAAGCGAATTTGGTTCGCAACCCTTTATTGCTAGCAGTGGACGACTCTGGAGTAGTAGTGGGCATACTTGGTGGAATGGTGAGTAGTGTGGTTTCTCGAGGGAGCTGGATCAGATTGCGTAACTCGGGAAGAGTAGGACATCTATTAGTGGGGTGTCCCTCTCTTTCTCATAGTGTGAAAGGAGGTTGAAATCGATGAGGAAGTGGATCTATGGGCTCTTTATTCTTTTGTCTTCCCTCAGTAGTGATAGTGGTGCTANGGGGGGGGGGGGGTTGGAAAGAGCCTGTACTGGAATCTACATCAGTATTACCTCTGTCTGAGGAGGGAGAGATGGTTGAGGAACCATCACAGGTGGATGTAGATACCATACAGGGATGGCAAGGACCATGTTAGGAAGGGTAAGGGTTGTAGCTACCTGGAACTCTTAGACTCCAGGTGGAGGGTAGAAGAAGGGAAATTGGGTAATGGCTTGGGGGATTCTCTCCCAAACCGGGATTTTCCCCTGGAGGGGGGGGAAATCTAGGATAAGTGGTGCAGTGGGGTTTTAAGGGAATTCCTGAGGTAATAGTTCTTCAACTGGTGGAACATCAATGTGAGGAGAGGCCTCATTGGAAGGAATAGTGTCTCCAATATTTGTAACATTAGAAGATACTACACACACTTTTGTTGAAGGGTGTAGGAGAGGTGGTGCTCCATGATATGCCCCCAGTAAGTATGGTTCCTTGAAAATTATAGGACCCATGTCGATGACTAAATAAGCATCTGAGCTAGTGCGGACAAGGGGAAGAATGTTATCGATGTTGGCAGAATGGTTAGGTTCATAATGTGTAATTTGGTCGATGGCGACAATTTTCCCGTTGTGGGGGAAAATCATCATTCAAAACACAGAAGATGATACTGCCTTCATAGCATACATGTAACTACGTCCAAAAAAGATATTGTAATCAAGTGGGTTGTCGATAACTTTAATGTCGATTAGGATGGTTTTTCCCCCGAGTTCGATGGGGACATTTTGGAAGATCTCTTCAGGGGACGAGGGTCTACCATCATAAGCTCGCAGAGTTATGGTAGATGGTACTAGCTTAGGGGAGGTGAGTTTCTTCCAGACTACTTGGGACATGATGCATGTGGATGAACCTTCATCAATGATACATTGATGTACTCTAATGTTCTGGATCTTAACTGGTATCTAGAAATCTACCAGGGTGGGGAGGCATGGCTCTCCACTATATAGATCGAAGGTGATGAGTCTAGTATCAGCTGGGTCGATTTCCCCCAAGGCAGAAAGCAAGGATTTCCACTGATTTGGATAGGTTTGGAGGACCTCCAATACAGACATGGCAATAGGAGACTGAGCTAAGTCATCGACAAGACTGTATTTATGGGATGCCCTAGCATGAGGTTTATGTACATTATGTCGTAACGACATACGAGGTATACAAGGGTTTGGTTCAGTGGTAGGGCGTGGAAACATCAATGGTGGTCCAACTGTAGCTGGAGTCATTTCTGAGGTGGTTAGGGTAGATTCATGGGACACACCATACTAGAAATTGTGTGTTTGAAAAATAATCCCTTCTTCATTGGTAAGGAGGATGTTGCAATCAGTCGGATTTACAGGTTGATTGGGACCTGGGTTTTGATACTGCCCCATTTGGGGTGGGGCAGGATGTACTTCATGTTGGGTATTCATCACACCTTGGTGTGGAATAGGGTTTTGCAAAACAATTGGAGGTGGTTGTTACAAATATTGTTGTGGGGCCTGCTGAGGGGCAAGCGACGCTGGGATACATGGCACATTCATGGATCCTTTCATCCATTTGAAGTAGACAATTTGGGAGAAATGGTGTGTATAATGTCCATACTCACCACAGAGAGTGCAAGGGAATTTAGTCCTAATATTTTTATTGTTCTTCCCTTGTTGTTTGTTGTTATTGTCCCCTTGGTGGTTCTGGTTTCCCCCAACGGGGTGGTTTTGTTGGGGGTTATTTCCGCCTGGTCCCGAGTTATTATTGTTTCGGTTTTTCCCTTTCTTCTTGGAATTATTCAGATGATGGGTCAGATTTTCCACATTCAACTATTCAAAAGTTTTAAGTTGTTGAATGGGAGAGGGATGAATAAAATTACCGTTGGCATGTGGGTGTCCTTGTGGAGGAGCAACTACCTATGGAGGACCAAGAAATTGAAAGTATAGATTTTTTGGGGGGATCGATCCATATGGTGTATAGGAAGTTGAAGTACCTCCACAACTGGTATGGTCGCATGTAGGGGTTGGGGGTGGACCCACATTTGATGGAGGGACTGGGTGCATCTTGGGTACTGGTGGGCGTCCCTCCAATGACTGAGGGGGAATAACAGGATATGATTTTTCGTAAGTGGGGGGAGGGTAATAAGATGGCCCTTCATTAGGTTGTGGATATTAAGGTGCACCGTAAATAGGTGGTGTTTTGTTGTAATGTTGGTGGTGCATCATGGAACCAATCAACCCTTTCGTAGTGTGGGACATCCCAGGTTTCTCTTGGCCAAATGGTATGGGTATGGGTGCATCAGGTAACACTGTGTATAAGTAACTTGATTGAGCATAGATGAGGTAAAATTGTTGGGCCTTGTTGATGGCCTCCTCCTCTGTCTAAGGGAAGGTGGATGTTACATCCTTGGCAATAACAGAGACACGTTATTTGAGAAACCAATCAAGATGTTGTTCTTTGGTGGTTTCCGCTTTACATAAACTATGGTGTCTACGCCATTCATGCATGTGATCAGTTATATGGATAATAGTAGTTTGTTTGAACTCCGAGAGAATTTCTAAGCCAGTATCATGACGAACTAGTAGTTGGAAAGAGGACAAAAATCCCTTGGCCAATAATTCAAAGGTCGCATGGGACCCTAATTTTTCATTCACATACAATTTGGATGAGGAACCAGTGAGAGTACGTTGAAATAAACTTAAGAGTATGGAATCATCCATGATGTTGTTTGAAGAGCACCATAATTGGAAGGTCATAAAATGGTTTGCGGGATCATCCCCTGATTTTCCTTCAAACTTTGGAATATCTGAAGTTAATTTTGTAGGAATATTGGGCCAAGTGGGATCATGCATGATGGGATCATTTGTGAGTTTGGTTAAATTAGGAATGTTAAGGGACGCCAAGTACGACATAGGGAAATTTGGTGGAGGATTAGTTCTAGCCATCGTGTGAGCAAGTGGTGGACCTGTTCCTTGAGAGAGGTTTGGTGGGGTTGTACTTCTCCCTTTAGAAGAAGTTTCCCCCCCGCCTCCTTGTGAAGGAGAACTAGTGGACGGATGGCCTTGGGAATTGGACCCAAGAAAAGTGGAACCAAGTAAATTTGATCCCAAAATAGTATCACTCACGGGGGTGTGATATGGTTGAGATGGTGAGTGGGAAATACTAGGGACTCCTCCTAGAATAGGAGGAATATTTTGCAAGTGTTTGGAACGACGAGGATTATGTGGGTCCCCTATGGTTTCCGACTAGCAAAGTGAATGTGTGAAAATGGTGAAAAGAGAGAAATAAATGAACAAGAGATTTGTATAATTTGGACCTTCACAAGATAGTACAACTCACAATTGCATGTAATCAAATGATAATCATACGTAAATCAACTATAACTAAGCAAACATGTGGGTAGGTGGATTTTATCCGCATGGGGGAAAAAGTAAAAACAAATGCTCGTGTCCTAAAATATGTATTGTCCTTCCTCTCAAATATCATTGAGCCTTCCAAAAGAACTCAACAGTGGGGTCTGAATCCATCGGAAGAGGAACTAGTGAAGTTTGAAATAATCAGTTATAATGAGAGGTAGAGGGTGCATATCCTGAAAGAGATGGCGATATTTCCCAATAACCACACAAAATCTTATCAAGGTGTGACTGCAACCCACAATCGCCACCTCGGTAGATGTCCTAAATTTTGTTCACTAGGTACCTCGGTCAAAGTGTGACTTTTAGATTTTCGGCCTCAAAAATGGGTCACAGGTTGGATGCCCTTCCAAGAGTTGGGTGACTCGAGGAGGGATGCACAAAACAACTGAACCTTGGCCTTCAACCCTTCACGAGTATCTCCCTACCTTATGGTGTAGGAACACTTGACTTGGAGGATTTAAAAGTTACTTATTTCTCAACTTCTATGTTTGAAAATGTGAGAACCAGATAACGGGGGGTTATTTGGATGCCTACCCCAGAGATCCTACCTAGACTAAAAATATATATTTTGGCACCTCCTATGAAGGAAAAATTAGTGAGTTTCTAGAAAAAAATTAGATGTGGTGTGTTGAGAGATTGGGGGTGTGAACCAATCTCGTTTGAATTAATGGGTGTGGATAATTTCCAAAGAAGTAGTGGGATGTTTCAAAATTCCTTTGGAGAAATCCTACTTCGACCTCCATAATTCAAAATAGAAATTATATGTGTGGGGAGTGACTTTGTGTGCAAGTAAGTGAGAAAGTGTGCCAAGTTTTTAATAAGTTAGGTGTGGGATTGCAACATGTGGACTTCATGTGGTCCTTACAAATCTTTGTTACCTAGCTTAATACATTTCATTGGTACAACCTTGTTGAATTTTAAAATCCGTAAATAACTAGCATGTGGACATATGGGTCCTTTACAAATCCTTTAAACTCCCTAAATGTTGTTTACACTAAGAAATCTTGAAAACTATCCTACATTGCAAGCATGTGGGCATGTATGGGCCCGTTATTTTGATCTTTAAACTTCCCTAGATTGTGATGTAAACTAAGAAAGAAATTTCAAGAAACGATCCTAAGTTTGCAACATGTGGGCATGTATGGGCCCTTACAACTTTAAGATGATTTCAAAAAACTAAGAGGAACCCCAGGGGGGATTTGTCCTCTCTTAAATATTTTTGTTAAGGGAGATGAAATGTCCCTTTAACCACCTTTTTTATTCTCAAGATCACACTAAGGTGCGAGAGAAGAGCATACTCAAGGGTCAAAGTTAACTTCTAGTCCCAATGTAAGTGATTTATGTATGATAACAACAACTTCAATATAATTTTTTACAAGCCAAACAAGCCATCCATGTGGCAACCAAAGAAAAAGAGGAGAATATTGGTTCTTTTTACCCCCTAAGTGCCTATGTTTAGATAATATTTCATATGGGAAAGGATTCTAAGTGTTGGAAAATGTTTAACAAGTAGCATATGCTTGTCATTGATGGCAAGTACAACAATGAAGATGGCATGGGTGCAGGAAGAATGTACAAAGGA
>ML791370.1:108431-122832 GCA_009831015.1 Picea engelmannii
AAGAGCCTCGTATTCATATACGTTATTAGTGTACTCAATATACCATTTCAATCTGTATGATAAAGGGATAATAAATTCATCATCGGGTGCCATAAACAACACCCCTGCTCCTGCTCCTTCCCATGATGAAGCACCATCAAAATACATCTTCCAAACTCCTACACTATTTTCATTTTTATTTGGTTTTTTCTATTATTTGGTTTTCTTTTTCTGTACAATTTTCTTCTGTACATTCATCTAAACTTTCATCAATCGATAATATACAGTTCCCTAAATATTGATCATCGACACATACCAAATACTTATTTGGATTTTGTGGGTTACTTACAGTATATGCCAATCTCGTCTCTCTGTACAAACGGATGAGTTGTTCGCCAAAGATCGAGATCGTGGCATAAGTCATATCCAGTTGCAACGATCCTCCAAGTTTAGCACCCCAAGACCTGGAAAACAACATGCCATACTTTGCAGGAACATCAACAACAACTACATCCATGAGAATACTTTTCACAAGAATCTGTGCAAGATTAACTACTAAATCTTTAATCATACCGAGGCACTTAACTTTTCTTGAATCAAAAGAATAAAAATCTCAGTAGGGTATAGTAACCTCAAGGCCTAGTTTTTCCATAATGGTTTTAGGCATTAAGTTGTGTGAGGCTCCAGAATCCAACATACATTTATGTAGCAAGTGATCATGCACAGGGAGCGACAGGATCTTTGGCATTTTCGATATGTGAACCAAACATTATAGTAGGATTATCGTCTTCCAAACTAATAGTATTCGCATGAATTTCAACATCCGAGAAATTTATCATCTTGGTGATTTGTTTTCTGTACATCGAATTTTTTTCCACTTCAACTAGAGGTACCGAAATTTTGATTTGATTGATTTCACTTTCTAGATTGAAACTTCCAATCGTCTTTTCGGCTTCCCTGGATGGGATCTTTGTGTCTCTTTTTTCATTTCTATTGGTTTCTGTTGCTTTTGTTTCGTCTATTTTCGTTTTGATATCTTGCGTCTCAACCGTCTTTGTTTTGCCTGTTATCTTTTCAGTGGATGGTTGAGAGGTCTCATTTTTTTTACTTCTCGGCAAAATTTTATTCGGTGGATCAATTGTAGAAATTTTGTCTCTAGGCCTTAAATTATATTTTTTTTGAAGCTCAGTCATTATAGAGTCGACGATTCCTTTATAATCGGAGTCTCCCATATTATTTATACTTACCTCGTTTCCAAACAATGGTTCTTGATCTAGAGACCTTTCATAATCATGTATGGTCAGGTGAGGTTCTTGGTCATTATCACTGAGGTTGTCTATATCTTCATCAAATCCCTCAAAGTCTTGTGCGTCATCACTTTGCATAAAGTTTTCTATTTTGAAAGGATCTTTGATTTTCTGATCCTCATTTTTTATTGGTCTCTGTTGGATCTGTGGATTGGGATTCCTTTTGAAGTCTCTCATAGAAAAAGGATCAGGCTTAGGCTGGTCTAATTCCATTCTGGAGATCTTGTTTGATAATTATTTTATTATTTTAGCCATGTCATCCATTTTGTCCTCAACGGACTTCCTAGATCCAGAAGTTCCATCTTTCTCCCTGAAGCTCTTAGCTTATTTGGTTCATGTTTCGACCTTCTCTTTCATTTTACCAGATGCCATCATGTTTGACTCAATTTTGATGGTGTCATCTTGCATTCTAGTGAGATCAACAGATCTCCTTTCTCTCAAAAGCAGGGCAAATTCTGGCTAGAAAGTTACTTTAGCAAAAGGATGTGAGGGTTTAACTTCTGCTGGAATTTTTTGATAAAGTTTATTAAACCTTTGGGTGAACTCTAAGATTGACTCTGAATTATTTTTCCTCAAAGCCCCAAATTCTGTCAGGTAATACAAGTGATCTTTTTTCTCTCCCCACTGCTTAAGAAGGTGATTTTCAGTGCGTCATAAGATGTTATAGATCCTACCGGAAGCCCTCAAAACAAAATTCTTACTTGGACTTCAAAGGTTTTCACCAAAAGTCTCGAATAAACATCCTCATGCTCAATGACGAGGATATCAGCAAATTGGTCAAAAAAATTTATGTGCTCTGTTGCCGTTAAATCTCCCTCTCCTGTGAACTTTGGTAAAATTTTCATATAATTTTCAGGTAGGTCATGAAGGACAGGGGGAAGGACCAGAGGATCATATCTGGAATCTACTTTGGAAAATATTCTAGGAGGGGGAGGTGGTGGCCCTTGGTTGCCTCCTCCTCTGGAACCACCTCTGGTGCCACCTCCTCCAACCATAGCTATTTGAAGGTGGGGGGATGAACTTCGAGAGATGAAAAGGGGTTTTCGTAAACTTGTAGTGGCCCTTCGGCTACTTTAGGATGAGGAGAATGATTTTTTGGAGACAGATCAGTAGGAGACGGAAAATATGAAAAAGGGGAAAAAGGGAAATGAGGACTGGGTTCTTCGGACTTACAGGATATATAGACAGGAGAACCAACATGAGTTGAATCAAGATATGCGATATACTCCTCAAAGTTTTGTGGAATAGAAACCTTTACTTCAATGATCCATGAAATAAAAGAGGGTATCAAAAGGGGTCATTTACCTTTATTAGTGGAGGGGGGATTCGAATTAGTCTCGACTTTTATCTCATGTAAAAGAGGTTCAGGGTTTATAACTTCAGTTTTAGGTTTATCAGTTGATGTATCTCTAAAGTGGCTTTGTGTGTAACCTTCTTGTGAGGTTGACTGTTCAAGTGGAACCTTAGCATTAGTTTTCACAGCTTTGGGTTGGTAAACCTTACTTGTGGATGTGGCAACTTGCTTGGGGTATCCCCTTGGCCTCAAAAGCTTTTTGGGATCAACTACAGGAGTAGTCTACTATTCGTCTGGGTTCTTCTTGGTATTATTTCTACCGAATGCCAACTTATATATAGTGGAGTCACCAAGTGAAATATAAATCCTTAATACAATATTCAATCCTTGTTCACTATCAAAGACAGAATATTACCTTGTCGTTCCTCCCAGGGAAAAATAATTTTGTATCTTCATCCCCGACAGCGACACCAAAAAGATGTTGTTCTTGAGATTACACTTAAGGCTTAAAAGAGTAATGTCAGGGCATCATAAATATAAAGTTGATTTTTAAAGGTGCTTTTTCTTCCATTAGTTATATAAGATTTAATTCCTCAAATGAAAATAATGAAAGAACGGGACAGAGGCCACAATTTGTCATCTAAGTCAATTAATAAAATCAAGTGGTATGAGGGAAACTTACAAAACTGTTAAACAAAATAAGGCATTAATGTGAAATGAATCTTATATTGTCTACAATAGAAGAAAATAAAGGATGAACTCTCGAAAGGATATAAGGTTCAGTTATCCAAGTAGTTCACAGGTCTTGTATTTACTAACAGTAAATACAGAGGAAAAATTGTTTGCCTAATGAATAACCGATTTGATGTGATTACAGTAGTAGTAATACTAAATTGTAAACACTCACTTATCAAATAATGACATAAAAGAAACTATAAATATGAAATACGAGAGGAAAACATAACTCAAACAATACAAAGCTTGGAATCTTTGTCTGCACTTGTATTTATTCTCAGAAAAGGATATTTTCTCTCTATTACATTCAACAAGAAGCAACATTTGTTCAATCTTCGAAATATTTATTTATATAAAAGGTTCTCAGCCCTAAGCGGTTGGAATTCTCCTTATTTCTAAAATAGTGAAAATTACAAAATGTGAAATTTGAAATGCTTCACTTGCATCTCCCTTGTCTCTTCGCCATGTTGGCGGAGGATTTTTTCCTTTTTGTTCTCTAGCTCAGAAATAGCTGGTATCTAATCATGATCTATACAAATAATGTGCATAGGTTATCTCATTTGTTCTCAGAGGTGTTGCCTTTTCCTTCCTCAACACATTTAACACACCTGCCCACAAATTGCACCACCAATATGGAAGGCTTTGTTAATTCATTTGCCTCAAAAATATATAATTTATTTTCTAAGTGAGGAAGTCTATCTTCCATTCTCTTGTCTTCTAAAGCTATAGACTTTATTTGCAGACTAGGCTTCACCAACCACCTATTTATTTGGGTAATATCAATTTGTTTTAATTGCAAGATCTTAGCCTGAGCCTCTTCCATGTTTGTCTTGATATTAAGTTGATGCTTTTCTATATCAACTTGTCCCAAGAATTCAGATATATTATCTTTTCCGAGGCCTAATGACTCTTTTTCAAGTGAATGGAAAGCTTCTTCACAAGCCTTCTTCACTTCCTTAGCCATTCTTTTACTTTCAGCTATGTTAGCCTCCCAGGTCTTTAGTATTGTATCGCCTCTGGTTTTCTCCATAGGAGACAATCTAGAGACCATAGATACTCCTTCTCTTGTCAACGACATAACTACTTCTTGGAAAGCGGCCCGATGTTGTAGGTGAATCCCCCTGCGGACAAGTGGATTCCCTCTTGGTATCTAGAATCCTAAGACCAAGACAGAAAAGTGCTTAACATGGACATTGACTTCCTTTTAGATCCAATCAAGCTAATATATGAAGGAGAAGAAGAAAGATATGTACCTTGTTAATGGCGTTTTTCCTTGCAAAGTCCAGGTTGAGCTTTGATCCTGAGCGCTTGTAGGACAAACAAAGATGCAATGGAATTCCTACTCTACTAATATTAGCTCAATCATAGATCCATCTATTGCAGACAAACTCATATGGAACAAGTACAAGTTTGAAAGAAACAGGCCAAGCATTGATTATTAATGAGAACAAGTAAAGATACTTACAATCCTTTGAATGAAGGTGCAACAACTTCTTCCATTTCTCCTTGTCCAACCCCTTTGCTCAAGTAATCTCTACTGATTTCTTTAATGGCATCTCACTCATGATATCATAAGTTTGATGTAATTCTCAATCTCCATTGTACCTTTCACCATGAGAAGGCCTCCTTATATAACCTTGGAGAGGCCTAACCACTTGAGATATATTTGGGATAAGTTGAGGATTCCTCTCCTTCAATTGAGGATCTTCCCTAAGATCATGCCTTGAGCATCTATTCAAATCCAACCACCTTTAGGAATTGAGGGATTGTTCCCTGATTTTCCTCAACAAACCAGAAATTTGATAAAAAAAAAGGGTGCACAGGGCGCTCAAACACTCCCCCAAAGAGGCTTAGGGAGTGCCAGCACTCCCTGACAGTGGGTAGGGGATCACTCCTCTCCAAAATCCATTTTTTTGTGGTTTTTTCAATGGAAACAGGTTTGTACTCCCTGTCAAGTGACTTCTCTTCTTCAAAACTAGTCTTTGGGGTGTTTTAAGTGTCTTTGTGATGTCGTTAGAGGCATGACATAGGAAAGATGGAAGTATGGTGTTTGTGACACTTGCAACACTTGTAGTCAATATCTGACACTTGAAGACAAGATGCGACACTTATAACACTTGTAATGACGACACTTGTGACACTATCGAAGTGAGTAATTTTGAGGTGTAACAGATTTCCCCCCAAAGTATGAAGTTAGAAGATGATGATGACTGAAGTACTTTGTAGAATTTTTTGAGCAAGGGTATGGATGGAAAGAAACTAGAAAAATCTTCACACAACCATCAAACAAATATTATGACATGTTTCAAACCCAAGGCAGGCATACCTATGCTTGAGTGATAAAGACTTTTTAGGTATGGCCGCCATAAAATACACTACGGATCCATAATTATATTGAAAAAATGGTATAGCCACTGCAGATACAATGTGGATCTATACTCCTATGACCTGAACTAATCATAGCCACAAATAATACACAGTGGATCTACGAGATGACAAGACATAGCCATGACCAATACAAAGTGGATCTATGTAACAGTATATGTGTCATAATTCAAAAGAACTCCTTTGCAATCTGGGCAATGTATACATAAGAGTGAAAATTCAACCCAAGGTCTTCTTACTGATCCCAATGTAGTACGAATCTGACCATATGAATATATGTCCTGATGTCGAACATGGTAGAGACCACTTGATTACTGGTCAATGATGTAAACCATTAACAAGCGCGAGGGAAATCACCATTGATGTCAATGATTCCTAAGGTACTCTAGTACATTCTGACGAATGTGAATAGATGAGTTGAAGTTGAACATCCATGGAATCATCTGTTCAGAGGTCAATGATTTAAATCCACTGTCAGACGTGAGGAGGCCTGCCATTGAGGCATGCAGGTCCCAAGGTACTAACTGGTTTCTAAGTCTGGTTCCTGGATAATGTGTTGAAGTCGACAGGAATAGACTCATCGAAGGAGGGCCTTGACGTATCACCCATCAACGACACAAAACTGACACAAAGATGTAATTGGTAGATCAAATGAACTCAAATGAACATGGACTGACACGGGTATTGAAACAAGTCATTTGTGATGGATGACTCTCGAGGTAGATACTTCCCTTGAACACTGAGGCACAACAGTAGAAACTTGACATGGACCAAAACATGATAATGCAGTGGATGATGTGACTTTCTTCAGGTGACCCAAAGGAGTAAAATAAACTCAGAGGATTGGCTATGTGCAGAGGTTCAACAGATTAAAATGCATGCAAAGACAAAGTGTCGTGTTCAAGGGCGACTGTAAGAGTTACTGGTAGTGTTCTCAAAAAACTTCTTGGCTTGCTTCTTTCAATTTTTCCCCCATCCAGATAGACGAGTACCTCTTTTTAATTTAACGAGCTCGAGGAGGGTAACACATGCTCGATATGACTCACCTTCGGTAAGTCCCTCTTCCTTTTTTTAACGAACTGGAAGAAGTAAGGGTTCGGTCTCATATGAGCCCTTCAATGTATGATTGTTTAACGAGTCCAGAGAAGGTAAACTCGGTTGTTTTTCATATTTAGAGAGTCTGAAAATGACTTAAAGATGACTCCAATGTTGTCCTTTTTCGTAATGTTAGTATTGTGAGGCCGAAAAAAAGATAAATTATCACTCAAAAGACGCCCTTTCAAACCTTTTAACGAGTGGGAAAGGAAGCAAGATCACTCAACAATCTTTTCATGTTTAGAGAGTCTGAAAAGAGATTAAAGACGACTCCAGGGGGTTCCTTTTTCGTATATCCATGCAAGTCTGAAAAAGAGATAAAATTTTACCCTGTTGCATTCTCATGTATTTACGAGCACGAGAAATAACAAAGACTAAGCTTGGTATGCCCCCAACTTGAAAGTTGGGGGATTAACTCCAGAATGATCATCAAAGGCTGGAGACATGCCCTCCAAGCTTCAATTCATTCACCGACTTTGAGGTTGTCACCAATTTCTCTACTAAATGGAGAAAAAGGAGAAGGGTGGATGAAATGAAGGTTCAAGAGAGGTGACTGTTTCATTTTTTAACGATCTTGACACAGGAAAAGAACTATGCTCAGGGCTCTGGGTTCAATCCCCAGATTGTTGTTTCATTTTTTAATGAGCTTGCTACAAAGAGGAAAACTATGCTCAAAGCTTATGTTTCATTTTTTAACGAGCTTGCTACAGAGAGGAAAACTATGTTCATGGCCTCTGTTTCATTTTTTAACAAGCTTTCCACAGAGAGAAAAAATATACTCGTGGACTCTTCTTGATCATGGCTTCCAAGAGAATAATGCTCTAGAAGAACACCATGTCAAGGGACAAAACTCGTTCATGGATTCCAAGAGATCTTCATTGGATGGAAGAAAATCACTCTGGAAGAGACACATGTCTAGGGTCGCGACAGGGGTAAGGAGATCAGGCTCCAATATCCCTACAGAAGAGATCACCATGTCAACTACCAGATCCAAATCATTTGAAGTTGAAGTCATGGGAGATAAGGCCACATAATTGACATGTGGCAGGGATGATATTGTTTGCATGTAAGAACCATTTAGGGAGGTAATCCAATCAGGACCAACGAACGAAAGTTGATCAATAGTCACCATTCTTCCATCATGTAGGAAAGATATCACACGAAAAAGAGTGGATACAATTGCTCTCATGGCATAGACATAATCCCGCCCAAGGAGTAAAGTGAAATCCAAGGGGTCTCAGACTACCATGACATCAATCAAGACAGTTTTCCCTCCCAAAGTTATGGGAAACAGAGGAAGGGTCCCTAAAGGTTGACTAGTTATTCTGTTAAAAGATAACAGATTCGGTGTAACCGGTGCAAGCTGAGGACAACCCAAAGTGTGCCAAGAAATAGAGGACAAAATACTAATGGACTCACCTTCATCTATAAGCGTTTGAGGAACATCCCAACCACAAACTTGTACTGTAATTTGGAAAGGAATGTGAGAGGGAAGACGAGGTCCAGTTAGGGCACCCCAATAAAAAAGGATGGCCTCATTGCTTGGAGTGGGTTTCACGGGAGAAGGAGGAATTCCCCCTAGCACGGTAGATTCTGTATCGACGAGAAAAACGTGGACAGTATCGATTTTACTCTCTAAAGGGAGAGTAGGATCGACCAATGATGAGATCGGATCAACCACGCTGGCACTCTTCAGAGGAAGAGTGGGATTGACCGATGATGTAACCGGAGAAACCACTTTGTCACTCGTCAGAGGAGGAGTGGGATCGACCGATGATAGAACCGGATCGACCACTTGGGTTTCATTCTCCAATGGGAGAATGGGGCCGACGGGTGGAAACGGATCGACCGCTTTGGTGTCACTCTCCAACGGGAGAGTGGGATCGACCGAGGATAGAACTAGATCAACCACTTTAACACTCTTCAGATGAAGGGTGGGACTGACTAAGGAAGAAACTGGATTAGTCACTTGGGTTTCACTCTGTAGATGAAGAGTGGGGATGACCGATGACAAAACTGGATCAGCTACTTGGGTTTGTGGTTCAATCGATGAGGAAACTAGATTGACCACCTGATCAACCAAACTGACTGAGAATGGAACCATATTGACTAGTTCATCAATTAACGATGGGTTGGGGGAAAGCTTACGATAACTTTTTGGAAGTTAAAGTTTTTCCAAAAGAGAAGAAGCCTCGTCCATGCGAGGAAAAAGGTGAGAATAATGATCACCTTTGCATAACATACAAGGGAATTTGACAGTTGTCTTCTTCTTACCAACCTTAACATCACTAGTTGATGGGCTATCACCAGCATGACCAGCAGAGGTTGATGACATGGAGGACCACATTTCTAAGACCTTGGGAATACCAGGGCAATCCCTTAGAAATTGGTCACCCTTACAAAGACTACAAGGGAATTTGGGTTTTAGATTCTTTAATTTAATCTTGTTGACCTCATCAACACTCCCAGTACTATTAATAGTAGCTTGTTGTTGGGATTCAACATCTGATGTTGTTGGAGCCTTGGTCCTTTTCGGGTTCTTCTTCTTCTTCTCTTTCCTTTTCTTCTTCTTCTGACCAACCTAGCTACTTGCTTTAGAGCTTTCACTAGGTGAAGAAGGAGAAAGGGAAGGAGACTTAATGAGTGAAGAAGGCGAAAATTCGACATGAGGTTGATGTGTGGGTGGTGTACTGACATCTAAGTTATTAGGTGTAGTTGAAGCACTGGGACGATTTGAGATCACCGGAGTGGGAAACAACCAAACTAGTAATCTGATGGTGAGTCCCAGAAGACTCAGTGTGGCAATGTACGGAGGACCAAAGTTTCCAAAAGAAGGAATGGTATAAGGTTCCCCAAGAGAAGGGTTTCCTCCATTGGTACTCTCAAGATTTGATGCCATTAACACTGACTCGACCTAAGGTCCACTAAGTAACACAACCAACACACGCTATGAATCTCAGAAGCAAACAATCAAACAAAACCTTCCCACAATGAAACCACTAGTTGGTGATGAAATCCAATGTCGCGAGATCAAAATAGGAATGGGTGGGGATAGAGCGGGTGGATCAGTTACGTTGGTGACCTGCTTAATGGACATATGCCTTGGTGCAAGCTTCCATGCAGTAATTGTGGATTTACCCTCCAAGGAGCCCGAGTGAGTTTGACCAACGTTTGTTCCAGGTATAGTGAGACTTCCCTTCACCGTCACCTTGTGTAAGACCTTAAATATTATGGCTACTAAGGTCACCAATTCACAGTCAACCCCTGGGCAGGTACAGTCGACAGTCTGATCCGAACGTATGGGTGGGATAACAAGTCTGAAATCAACTCGAGAGGCTCCCACACATAATTGTGGGTATACCCTCAAGTGACCCCCAATATATGATCCGACCTCTACAAACAGTTGAACCACATAGGGATAATATTTGTAACTCACCCGAATGTGACCTCGTGCGTAACCCCTGTGTGAGAGGGGGATCCCAGAAATCTTATACGACAATTGTATTTTCTCTCCCTATCACAAGATGCTAAGTTTGTTTGATATCTTTGGAAAGTTATCCTTTCAACCTATTCCAAATCCCTACACCTTAAACTAATGTAGGTTTGCCAACAAAGATGTAAAAAGTCTGATAAATTTTAGTTAAGTGTTGATTTTAGTGGTTGTTGTTTACTCAGAGGTGTATGAGAGTGAATACTGATGATATTATGACTAAGTTCCCAAAATGATAAGCAATATTTTCTTTCAATGAATGTCTAATTAAGGGAAGGAGAAGGATTTTCCTTTCACTGTCAAACACTAAGATGAAATGACCTCATGCAATAGTCCTCAATAAGGAATCCAATGCAATGCTAAAATGTTTGTATGCGACTGATAACCAGTAGATGTAAAGCTTCTTATGCTAATCAGACTTCAAGAGTTGTGAGATTTAAGCAATCTAGAAGCAAACTTCACATAAACCAAAAGACACTCTTGTTGTGATCAAACAAGAAACAGAAAGCCAAAAACTCAAAAGGAAGTTGAAATATCTTAGACAAGATGACTCAAAGATCAGAAAGAAAATTACAAAAGACCTTTGAAACTCCTTACAAAGTTTTCACTCATTCAGATAAATGAGAAGAAAATGACAAATTGACTCCAAATTGTGAAGGACAAATTGAAAAGTAAGGAAAAATGTCAAAAAATCCAAAAAAAAAAGATGAATAATCCGAAATAAGGTGTTTGAAATCCAATACCAAGATGGACTGAGAGTATGAGACCTTGAACAAGTGCAAAAGGCAAAAAACTGAACACAGAAAATTGAAAAACTAGAGGGTTTTTCACTGAAAATCGGGTAGTGCTCTGGTGTAAGGGGTAACAAAGCGCTCCAACACTCCATGTAAGAACACCAAGGAGTGTTGGTGCTCTGCTAAAAAAGGTGGGGGAGCGCTCTTCTACAAAATATCAGAAAAGTTCCCAAAAACTCAAAAATTCAAGAAAATTCAGTCAATTAGGGTGATCCTGATGACATAATGAGGCAATCAAACAAATCTAAGAAGGAAAAAGACAATGTGGAGAAGATCAAATAAGTGGGCAAAGGTCCAAAACAAGATCTGGGAATGGAAACAAAAATCAAAGATCCTCCCCAGTGGAGTCACCAATTTCTCTTGTAGGTGAATCCCCCTGCGGACAAGTGGATTCCCTCTTGGTCTCTAGACTCCTAAGGCCAAGATAGAAAAGTGATTAACATGGACACTGACTTTCTTTTATATCTAATCAAGCTAATATGCGAAGGAGAAGAAGAAAGATATGTACCTTGTTAATGGTGTTTGTCCTCGCAAAGTCCAGGCTGAGCTTCGATCCTGAGCTCCCTGATAGATCCTGTAGGAAAAACAAAGATACAATGGACTTCCTACTCTACTAAGATTAGCTCAATCATAGATCCATCTACTACAAAAAAAATCATATGGAACAAATGCAAGTTTTAAAGAAACAGACCAAGCATTGATTATTAATGAGAACAAGTAAAGATACTTACAATCCTTTGAATGAAGGTGCAACAACTTCTTCTAGTTCTCCTTGTCTAACCCCTTTTCTCAAGTAATCTCCATTGATTTCTTTAATGGCATCTCACTCATGAGATCATAAGTTTGATGTAATTCTCAATCTCCATTGTACCTTTCACCATGAGAAGGCCTCCTTATATAACCTTGGAGAGGCCCAACCACTTGAGAGATCTTTGGGATAAATTGAGGATTCCTCTCCTTTATTTGAGGATATTCCCTAAGATCATGCCTTGACCATCTATTTGAATCCAACCACCTTCAGGAATTGAGGGATTGTTCCCTGATTTTCCTCAACAAACCCAAAATTTGCTAAAAAAAGGGTAGCGCTCCCCCAAAAGGGTGCACAGGGCACTCAAACATTCCCCCAAAGAGGCTTAGGGAGCGTCAGCACTCCCTAACAGTGGGTAGGGGAGTGCTCCTCCCCAAAATCCATTTTTTTGTGGTTTTTTCAATGGCAAAAGTTTTGTACTCCCTGTCAAGTGACTTCTCTTCTTCAAAACTAGTATTTGGGGTGTCTTAAGTGTCTTTGTGATGTCGTTAGAGGCTCGACATAGGCAAGATGGCAGTATGATGTTTGTGACACTTGCAACACTTGTATTCAAGATATGACACTTGCGGACAAGATGCGACACTTATAACACTTGTAATGATGACACTTGCGACACTATCGAAGTGAGTAATTTTGAGGTGTAACACCCGAGCAACAATAGCCTCTCTCTCCTTTAAACAAATGTTATTTAAGGATTGGTCTACCACCCGAAAATGGTTTTGGACAAATTCCACCTTAGTCAAAAGGCTTTTCTGCGTTGATTCCAGTTTCTTGCACACCTCCAATGCTTGAGCCTGGAAAACAGCTATATCTACAGTCATGTTCTCAATCAAGCTTACTTTTGCCTGTAGTTGTTTTACTAGCTATCCCTACTTAATGGCCCATCCTCTACTCGCCTGTGCGTTCTTGTGCATTTCATCGAGGCTGGATTTGAGATGCTATATTTTTTGTCTATCATAGGCTCTAATCTACTCGAAACCCTTGTTCATCTTGATACTAACATTATTTTCCACAATATTTACTTGATTTTTCAATTGGCTTATCAGCAGATCCTTCTTCTTCAATCATTCTTTTAAATTCCCAACTGAAAACTGGTTTGTTGTTGCAAAAGATCCCAACGAACATGCCACATCTAAAGTGAATAATGTATCTTCCAAGGCCTCTCCACCAAATAGCACCATGTGTCTTTTGATAGTTGCACCCTCCTTTTGGTGTGTTTCTCTCTTTACCACATCCCTCCTTTTCTTGCTAAAAAAAAAATCAGAAGGAGGCATCTCTTCAACCAAAATAGGCGTAAGATCCTCTATGAATACTACCTCAGCACTTGGATTCCCTCTGCTGAACTGTAAAGGTGTGATAGATTGGATAGGGATACCTATCTCGGTGGATGGTTTTTTCTTGATTGTGTCAGTAGTTTATTTTCCTAGTGTGGACATTGGCCCTTCTTCTCCCTTTTTTATCAATACCTCAGTCTAATCTTTAGCTTGATCACCTGGTAGATTTTTCAATGTGGTGTCCCCTTTCTGAGTCAAAACCTCGGTCTTCTCCAATCTTTCTTGAGCATCTTGTCCACTGGAGTTCTTTGTTTCTAGACTCTAGGCTTCAATTTCTGTGTAGCTGGAGGTTTAGGGATTTCTCCCTGCAAGACCTTCGGAAGGCTATTTCTCTTATGCCTTTGGAAATTATAGAATTCGACCAATTGGTCTGGGGCCAAAGTTTGGACTTGATTCAAAACTTCCCGATAGGATCTTTCTCCTCAGAATATATCATCATGAGGAGAATCTTCATGCTCGTATATTTTCAAATTACAAGAGGCCATGTGATTTCCCACGATCTTTTGAGAATCATGTTTCTTGAATTCAATATAGACCAACTTGATTTCTTTCAGGGTCGTGGGCTCTACTTTTGAATGGCCGAAATGTGATAGTGAAAACATACCAACCTACAAGGGGAAAGTAGGCCATACCTTTTTTTGCAAGGATTTTAGCTCTTTACTGACTCTGCCTAGTACAGTCTGGTGCGCTACTTCTCTGCCCACCAATCGGTCTAGTAGAAACTCGGGCAAGGCGTGCGGAGGAACCGAGCAACCAAAAACCCTGATATAGGAAAAATGCTCTTCAATGTACCAATCCTCTATCTTCCCCAAGTTGGCCGTTATTTTGTCATAAATATTGGGAGGTGGGCACCCATGTATGGTGATATGCATTGGCACCACCACATAATTGCAGATTTCATAAAAGAAATATTTATCTTTATCTTCCCATAACTTCGAATGATAAAGATGTATTGCTTCAACGTTGTTCAGAGTCCAACTCCAACCCATCAAAGGAAAAGGTGTCACAAAACAAATGGCATCCATAAGGTATGCCTACATATAAAACAAGGTAGGTCGTCCTTTGTCTTTCAACGTCTGATATTCGGTGATTTCCTTGGCCAAACTGTCTGATAACATCTTGGCCCAATTGAATGAAAAACCCTCTGCAACTTCGTGCATGATCGGTGCCCATGATAACA
>ML791370.1:143265-153641 GCA_009831015.1 Picea engelmannii
GTCAGCAACCTGTTCATCCGTGCTAATGTACTGGAGCTTTAAGGCTCCTCTCTGTACCATGTCACAGATGTAATGATAATGGATCTCTCTGTGCTTCAACCTGTCGTGGAATACAGGATTCTCTGTCATCTTTATGCAGCTCTAGTTGTCACATAGAATCAAGGTTTCTCTCATCTCTAAGTCAAATAGGCCGGTCAACAAATTTTGAATCCATATAGCTTCGCATCTGGCAGAACATGCAACAATGTATTATGCTTCCACTCTGCTGAGAGAAATACTAGATTGCTTCCTACTCTGCCACGAGATCATAGCTGATCCCAAACTGAAACAACATCATGAAGTGTTTTTCCTGTCAGAAACACTTCTTGCCCAATCTGCATCAGTATATCCACTTAATGTGAAATCATGATCTACATCATAGTTGAGACCATAATCTATTGTACCTTTAAGGTACCTCATCACATGTTTTGTAGCCACTAGGTGAACACCTCTGGGTTCTACCAGAAACTAACTCAAGGTGTTCATGGAAAAACAAATGCTTGGCCTGGTGTTCGTCAGGTACATCATCGATCCAATAATATATCTGTACAGTGTGGCATCAATCAATTCTGACAAAGTTTCGACCAACACCTTCAGCTTCGCTTCCATGGGTGTATTCATGGGCTTGCATTCCAACATGTTGAATCTTTTAAAGATTTCGACCATGTACTTCCCTTGGTTAAGGAAGATCCTCTCAGGACTCTGCCATACCTCAAGACCTAAGAAATAATGCATTAGGCCAAGGTATTTTATTTCAAATTCTGAGGCAAGTCTCCTTTTATATTCAGTGATGAGCTTTTCTTCTCCAGTTAAGATTAAGTCATCCACATATAGCAGTAATATTATTGGCTCATTGTTCATGATTTTGAAGTAGAGGTTAGAGTCTTCTTTACTCTTGGTAAATCCTAAGCTCGTCAAGAAACTGTCTATACGTCCATACCAAGCTCTAGAAGCTTGCTTCAATCCGTATAAGGCTTTCCTCAATCTGCAGACATGAGACTTCATGTCTTCAACCTCAAATCCTTAAGGTTTCTCTATATACACTTCCTCTTCAATAACATCGTTTAGGAAAGTTGTCTTCATGTCCATATGGTGCAGCTTCCACTTCATCTTATCTGTAAGAGCTATGATGGTTCTGATCAAAGTGTATATGGCCATAGGAGCAAATTCTCTTCATAGTCAATGCCTTCCTTCTGGGAAAATCCATGAGCAACAAATCTTGCTTTATACTTCTCAATACTTCCATCAACAACATGTTTTATTTTGACGAGCCATCTAGAGGATACCAAATCTTTATTCTTCGATCTGGGAACTATTTCCCATATTTCGTTCTTCATTATGGATTGGTATTCCTCTGTCATGGTATCTTCCCATTCTTTCCTCTGAATGGATTCTTCAAAGCAGGTAGGCTCCTCTTTTAGGAGATCACACATCAAAGCCATATAATTGGAGAATGGCTTTGGCCTTTTCACCTGTCTCGTAGTTCCTTGGGGAACACCGTACTTCTCTCCATATTGAATAATCTCTCTAGCCCAAGTTGTCTTTCTTTTATGGAGGATCGTCATCTGAGGAGGTTCTTTCACTTCTACTATATCATGGTATTCTAGAAGTTCCTCATCAGGGGAAGTTATGAATTCCCTCACTGGTTCTGCAGCTCTGGGAACCTCCCTCATTGTAGTACTGGGGATTACACGTTCCTCTTCATATACTTCTTCAAGCTGGCATAGTTTAGATTTCTTGAGTGTTGCATCTTCATAAAATGTCACATCCCTGCTGATCTCAATGTGATGTTGACTTGGTATATAGATTTTGAAGGCCTTGGAGACCTCACAGTATCCCATAAATATTCCCTTCTTTCCTAAAGGGTCCAGCTTGTTTCTCTTTTCTTTAGGTATATGAATAAACACTGGACAACCAAATATTTTGAGATGGCTTACCTACGACTTCTTTCCGGTGAACATCTCTTCCTATGTCTTGAGCCCAAGTGCACTATGGGACAGTCGGTTCTGCACATATACAGTTTCCATTGCTGCTTCTGCCCATAAGCACATAGGAAGATATTGATCGGATCATAGTATTCACAGCTTCCAGTATGGTTCTGTTCTTTCATTCAGATACACCGTTTTGTTGGGGATTATAGGGAGTAGTGAGTTCCCTCTTTATCCCAACATCTTTGCAGAAGTTCAAAAACTATTTTGAGGTATATTCTCCTCCATTATCTGACCTGAGTCTCTTAATCTTCTTTTCAGAAAGGTTCTCTATCAAGGCTTTGAATTCCTTGAACTTGATGAACACTTCATCTTTAGATTTCAAGAAATATATCCAGGCTTTACAAGAGTAATCATCAATGAATGATACATAATATACATACCCGCTAATGGAGGATGGTCGCATTGGGCCACATACATCTGAATGAATGAGTTATAGGACTCCTTCTGTCTTGTTGTCCCTCTTCGAAAATGGGTTCTTGATGTTCTTCCCTTGTGCACATCCATTGCATATGCCTTTATGGTCACCTTTGAGTTCTGGTAAAACTGTGACTACTTTGCATATGTATGGTAGTGCCTTGTAGTTGATGTGGGATAACCTTCTAT
Source organism: Picea engelmannii (assembly GCA_009831015.1). Taxonomy (NCBI): domain Eukaryota; kingdom Viridiplantae; phylum Streptophyta; class Pinopsida; order Pinales; family Pinaceae; genus Picea; species Picea engelmannii. Next base: position 145,899 of record ML791370.1, read on the forward strand.
GCCAAAGTTCACATGAGTTTTCAATGGCGTGGGTCATGCCAGCCTCTAAGTGACCCTTTAGTTTATACAAGCCATTTTCTTCACTTCCAATGATGATTGCTTCATTTAAGGTTTCTCCTTTAGCCCACATAATAACTTCTCCATCTATAAAGGCAACTCTGAAGCCTTTCTTTTCTAAAGATGAAATGGAGAGTAGGATCTTCTTCAAGCCTGGTACATCTAGTACGTCCTTCATTTTTAGTGAATTCCCTGAATTCAGTTTATGGTTTGATTCTCCCACTCCCTTGATGGGATATTGGAAGTCATCTCCAAGTGTCACTTTCTGAGAAAAATTCTTTTCGGAGATACAAGAGAGAATGTTTCTTTGTCCTGTTATGTGCTTGGATGCACCACTATCAATGAGCCAAGTGTCCTCTCCGGGTGTTACAGATCCTGAGAGGGTCAAGATCAAGACTTGGTATTTGATCTTCTCCCTTATCATCTTTGCGAGTGACTCTTCATCTTCGACTACATGGGCATGGAGCCTCTTATGTTTTCTCTTGTATTCTTCTCATCTGGCTGGACAAAAATTCACAATGTGTCCCATCTTGTCACAATGATAGCATTGTACAGATGAGTAGTCTCTTTCCTTTCATTGTCCTTTCTTCTGGAATCTCCTTGGATGAGATTTTTTATGATTGAATTTATTTGACTATTGAGGTTCTTTATGAGTCTCCTTTTGGAAGTAGGGTTTCTTCCTTCCTCCTTTGGTGTGAGTAGCTAGGGCTTGATCATCATCTCTTTATAGTAACGCTTCACGATTCACTACTCTTGTTTCTTCTTGTATGCATTCTTCCCATAAACTATCAAACTTCAGTTTCTACATTCTGGCACATATCATTTTGATGAATCCATCCCAAGGTCTTGTGAGACCATTTAGGGTTGTCATTATGAGTTCATCTTCGTCTATGGTATCTCTGATAGCTTCTATTTTTTCTTTGAATTCTGAGATTCTGGAGAAATATTCCTGAATCATTTCTCCTTTCTACATCTTTGTATTCTTCAGTTGAGTTCTTAGATTCATCTTCCGGTTTATGTTCTTTCCTTCATATAGTATGGTCAAGGCATCAAAAATTTCTTTCGAGGTCTTATTATATGAAACATAAGGAATTAGGTGGTCTTTGATTGAATCTGCAATGTTTCTTTTGGCCTTAATTGTGTCCTTTTGATGCTTTGCCTTTTCTGCAACATCGGCGGGTTCCGGTACTTCTTCTTTGACGAATCTTGCTAGGTCATTCTCTTCAAGAATGAGGCCAATCCTATACTTCCAGGAACAAAAATTTTCCACTCCTTTTAGCTTGTCAACAAGCTTAAGGCTTGCATACATCTTTACCTGGAGCTAGGAAAATGACTGAAAAATGAAAGTGCTCAAATCAAAATCTGAACTTACCAGGAGGTGCGCTTGGATGAGGCGAGTAGCCTGGTGTGTTTGGATCTAAGAAAATCCAAATTTTGCTTCTCCAAATTTGATCTGCGAATTTCTGGACTGGTGCTTCTAGTACCTCTGGTACTCTGGTACTTCTGGTACTTCTGGTACACTGGTTTTCTGGTGCTTCTGGTACCTTGTGAAACTAGGATTTCACTTTCCGGGAGATACAACCACTGAAAAGGTGCACTGAGAGTGCCAAAGTGATCCTTAGGGGAGGGATCACTTTTCTAAATGGTTTTGGGGCTGAAAAGATTCACCATCTAAAAGCCCTAATTTTCATGTACGACAACAGTGACGTTTTTTACTCCTGTGAAAGATGCTTCCTTCAGCTTGGCTCTGATTCCATGTTAATGTTTAAGTCATTATTATAGTTGTTTTCATTTCATTAGATAACAATAACATAATCCAACATCACTGAGAAATACACAATCACAAGAGACACAACATTTATCCTGGGAAACCCTCTAGGGGAAGAAAACCCAATAAAACTTCCTTAATATAGATAACCAATACAATGCCAAGAGATCTCTTAAACTAATGCATAAGTTCCTCTCCCAGATATGTGCCACTCTCTCTCCTTCTTCTCTAACTGCAGATCCGAAACTTGTCTCACGAAATGAGCAAGTGTGTTGTGTGTCTAAGTGAGGCGCTAGCCTTCTTATTTATATTAGACTGGCATGTGTGAAGTGTCTCTTCACTGGCAGGGCCAACTTCTCCAACTGGGTGGTTATAACCACCTTAATTATATTCTGGGGCCTCTTAAATATCTGCTAGAGTTGACTTCTTATTATGTCTATTATAATTATCATTTGACCAATCCGCAAAGGGGGATTTGGTCCTATTACAATAGCCGACATGATCAATCCACAATGGGGATTGATCTAATGAATATTATATAAAATAATAATAAGAATACTCTTTGCAATTACATTATTTCAACAATTAGTGTCTAATGATGCAGTGGCGTATATGCCATGGGTGTCTGCTCTGAATTTCTCGAGGCATGCCCACCAATCTTTAATCAAATCAGGGTAATTATTTACACCTTCTGGGCACTGTTCTTCCTTGAACTTTTTTAAGAAATCGACATTATAACTATGTTTAAATCTTGGGGACAATTTGTAAATCATTTGTACATGTTTTGGGTGGAAAGATCCAACATAAGCTTTATGCGCGTTGTAGATGGTCCTGGTAGCGACATCAACGTTCTCCAGGGCCCAGCCTATCATGTCGTTATACGGCATGAGCCTCAGCCGCATAGCTACCTTATGCAACTCTGATTGGGCTACGTATTTGAGCTTCATATCTTGAGTTTCAGTCCCTTCATCGGCTGACTCTTCTAGATAGTTGTTCAGATCGTATTGTATGATATCGCAGACCTGCATCCAAGTTTTTATGGTCTCCACAGCTCTCGGTGATGCCTGAGAGGACATAGGTGTTTTGGCTCGAGCTCTCACCAGTCCCTTTAACCATTTTTCACGGAGCCATGATAGTAGTAAACTCAACACTCTGTTACCTGTCACAAAAAATGCACAAGTCTTATTATCTCACTAAGCTTGCTCTGTGAAAACGCGAATGTAATTCAGAATGAAATATCTTCTCTGCCTTAAGTGCATCAATTTGTGTATACCTTCACTGACAATGTATTTACTTCCCTTAATGAAAATATTTGGGCGATGATATAGGATCTTATTTGAAATCATTTTCCCTAGATTGGCTATTAATGGTTAGTGTTTTGTGATCGAGAAAAGCATAGATGAAATTTAAATTTACCCGAACTATGACTCAACGAAGACTTAACATGAGATAAGAGTGTTTAATGTGTTAATAAATCATGTTTAACCTGTTAATTAATCATGTTTAACATAAATTATTTTCGGGTCCTCAGACCTCGGGTTATCCTATAATAGTTCAAGACATGACATCTGAAATGCGAAATCGCGATGTGATTAATTAATTTTAATCATGTTTAACCCTTTTAATTAATCGTGATTAACCTCAAATATTTCGAGGTTTCGGATCTCAGGATATTGAAAGTCGTTCGAGGCAATATCTCCGAAATGTGAAATCGTGATGTGATTAATTAATCGTTAATTGTTTTAAATCCTTAATTTACTCGGCTTAGTGCTTAAGACATTTCGGGAGTTCGGGCTTTGTGAATTAGGGATACGATAGATGGCGAAGACCCGATTTATGAAATCGTGAAACTACTATTTGATTTTATAATTGTGCTTTAGTTTCTTCTTAAGTATTCATCACTTCATGCGTTTGGTTAATTAACTTTATTTAGAGTTTTCGACATGTCATTTTCTGGAAGGATACGTCAGGGATTAGGGGGTATACGTGTATCATGACCAGGATTCCTCAAACACTTTTCGGATATCGGAACTTTGGAGTTGCTACATGTTGAAATGCCTGCAGCGCGAAACTCTGAAACCCGAAATTTCAAATGTGGTCTTTAGTGATTTGAATCTTTAATGAGTAGGTAGCTCCATAAATTTTAAGAGATTAGGATCGTTTGATTAGATGGAAAACTTCATCAAAGGTGAGAATCAAACGCGCGTTGTTTTTATTTAAAGGGAAATGAAATCTATTTAAAGTCAAAGTTTAGAAATTTATATGTGTTCCAATAGGATCAACCAAATCAACACCCTCATTACCCACCCAATATGTCTCTCATGGAGCAACCACAAACTAACTCTATGTGTTCATAACATTAAAAATACCTAGTCTAGTATTCACAATATACATCAAGGATCTAATAAACTATCCATACATAGTAGGATCAACCAAATCAACATCCTTATCATTCGAAAGCTTCATATTTGATATCATAGGTGTAGCTAAGCATCTACAATCCTACATCTAGAATCTCTCTAATATCTCCAAAGAATACTTCCCTTGTCCAAGGAAGATCTCTCTTGTGCCCAACCAAACCTACAACCTTTGAACATAATGCAGTAAACCAATATTCTACATGTCAAATTCACTTGACAACTTCTGCTTGAACCACACAAGAGCTTCTCTAATCTATCTATAATGATCAAATCATCCACATATAGAATCAAGACAACCAAATCAGATTTTTCATATGAAAATAGTATATTTGAATCAACACTAGTCTTGGAAAATCCCAAGTTTAGTAGGAACTTCTCAATCCTTGAGTACAAAACTCATGGTGCCTACTTCAACCCATAAATAGATTTCTTCAACTCACAAACATGGGTATCATTCTCATGCACCTCAAATTATCGAGGCTATGTGTGTATGCTACTTATTCAATCACACCATTCGAGAAGGAAGTATTCACATCAATTTGATACACATTCCATACAAAACATATTACTAAGGAAAGAATGGTACAAATAGAAGTATCCTTGGTGACTAAGGAAAATATATCATAATAGTTTACTCCCTCTTTCTGCAAACCTTGCTTTATATTTTTAACAATCTCATCTGCTACAAGAAAAATTTGTTCATTGAGACGGATCCCACCTATTTGTTGGTCAATATGGTTATAACCTCTTTGGTAGCTCAACATGAGGCAGAGACTACTCGCATCTCAAATGGTCCTATTTTTAAGGCAGTGAAAATGGGGAATAAGGAGAGGTGAGGGATTTGCATACAAGCCTTCTTAGGACCACCCAGCTTGGGTGTTTTCCTCCCTCAACTCCTTTGAGGGATGAAAAGGCTCAGAGGTGGTATTTGTGGGCAAGGGGTGAGAAAAATATATTCTTGATTTTTGGACCAGAAAACTAATAAAAGAAAACAACAAGTTTTTCACTCCTTTATGGGTGGAAGTTTCAAACAACAAGTTATTTGGGCCTTGTAATACATGAAAACAAGCCTAGAATTTCTCAGTATGGTTTGTAAAGAGGTATGGGTGAGCTAAAGTAGGGATGAATATAAAATTTGGGCATTGAAAACTCAATTACAACCCTTCAATAGGTTGCTACAACTATGGAAAAGGATGTAACTAGCTAAAGAATAAAAGTTTACTAGGATGTTGGGTGGACTGATGCAAGGTTTGAGACTTTAACCATGTGTTATTTTTAAATTTTAAATAGATTAGTCAAGAAAAAGTACACCATTCTATTTTTAGGTCCTCTTTATCAGGTTCACACCTTTTATCTTGCAATTTTTCTGCCTAGTATAAAATGAGTGAGCTAGTGTTCACCACTTGTTCAAAACAATGAGTACCCCATGTAGTTCAAAGAAGGAGGGGTTAGCCCATTCTCATCACTAGCACTTTTAGGATCCTAAATCAACTTGGATGGAAAAACGATACCTAGGGAAAAGGAAGAGGCTCAAGACCCCCCTGATGGAGTTATTTGGGATTAACCAAGCAATGTAGTATTATGATCCAAGCTAAGTTATTAAAAGTTCAAAACTATGAGATTTATCCAATGGAACTAATTAAAAAGGAAGAAGAAGTTCACCCAATTGACACATGAAAGACAAATTTTTGAGGGAAACCTAATGAGGAATTCTTGGCTTTGACTCTTAGTATTCTAGAAATTGACAATGCAAAAATGAAAAGACCAAGCCATCCACATGGAGAGAACATATATTTATTTTACAAGCGCATTTATTGGTCAATAAAATTGAAATATGTGAGTGTGTGTGTGTGGTTTTGTTTCATGGGGAAGACCCCTGCCTTTTGTTTTTTGATGTTTTTCATTTTGCGTTTTTTGGTGTTTTTTGCTTTTGATTTTGTGAGTGGGCCACGTTACCTCTCCAGGAGATACCCTAGATTTTTCATTTTGGCTACATTATTGTAAGCCCAAGGATGCAAGTTAAAGCCATGTAAACCATAGTGGATTATTTTTGTAGTGGAATTCCGGACTTAGTCTGATCATGATCAATCCTCTTATGTCCTCGTCTCACCATATCTCGTCATGGATAGGATTGGAGGTTGTGGCATAGATATATTGGGACACATGATTGTGCGAAGCCACGTGTCTTATGTAGGGGTGATTGCAGTTTTTGGGGCCTAGTCCAGTCCATGTCAGGCACACCTATGTATTCCCACATGGTTATCTTATATTGAGTTTGTAGGCATACCTTGGCCATTGTGAACTATATTTTTTGTTCTCAAAATGCAAGTCTCACAAAGTTTTCATTATTGCACATATTTTCATGCAGTGCACGTCTTTTCATGCAGAGGTCCCCAAGGAAAAAATACAACATGGGTTCAAAATGAGTAGAAAAAATTCACAAGTAAAACCCATATTGCAAAATTGTGATTGATGAAATATTAGCATAGTTTTAATCATTGAACCTCTTTTCATAAAATGCATGTCTTTTGAGGTAGTGCTTACCCGAGAGAAAAATACAACATGGGTTCAGAATGACCATAAAACATTCATGAGCAAAACCCATATTGCAAAATTTTCATTGATGGAATATTGAGGGAGATATTACCTCCCAAGATAAAATCGTCCCACTTCTTCTACAAAATCGTGGGGCAAATTTTACAAGGTCAAGTGGTAAAGGAGTGGAATGTTTGGGATATTCTAGCCTTTGAATAATTTTTTGAAGGTCAAATATCCTCTCTCCACATGCAAAATAATTAATTTTATTCAAAGATGCTCTATTTCCAAGTAAACTGGTTAATTTAACCACTAAATGACCAAATCATCCTCTTTGGGACAAATTGCGACTACCCAATAATTGATTTGACAAATCAAACTAGTTGTTGGAAGGTACTCAATCAATCCATTGAGGGGCTACATAGTCACATGGAAGAGATGAATATAGGAGTTCGTCTCCTTACTCTCTTTCTAGGATCCAAGGGTAATACACCCAAGTTGTTGGACCAACTCCTTTGGGAGTAGCTTCAACCAAGTGGTCTATTATATCTTCAACCCAAGTTGATTGGTATCTTGGAAACCATCATATAGAAGAGATTTCTTAGAAAGATCCAAGGAAGAACCCGTCTCTTGGGAAAAATCTCTAGCTTTGGAGGTGATAGTCTTTGCACTCCAAACCCAATTGTCTAGATACCTATTTGGTGAATCTTAAGCTCGCGGGGCCATAAATGCACAAACCAAAAACATCGTAAGGTAAGAATTAAAGGTAAGAAAAACTCTCAATTTCTTTAACCATTTTTATTCAAAAATATTCTCAACCATCTTTTATTACAAAAATACAAAAAAACAACCATACCCTAGCTTTGTATTTTAATTGTATCTTGACCAAACTAGTAGATCTTGGGGGTTTTGCCTTGTGGGACTTCTCCCTACCCTAAGATAAATACTTTGTTGTGTTATTTT
>ML791370.1:165425-191922 GCA_009831015.1 Picea engelmannii
TTATGATCCTTAATTCTTTGAAGAAAAGGGGAAGGGTAAGGTAATAATAGGACTGAGGTTGACTCAATGTAAGACAAGAAGAGGTCGATAGGGTTAGGTGGACCAGGTTATACAAAAGGGGGAAACAAGATGGAGGTCAAGGGATTCATGGATTGGGAATTCATGGAATAATTCATGAAAAGTGGTAAGTATGAGGGGGGTTGGTCATGTTTTATAACCTGAAGGGACAAACTCTTTGGATCTTTGACAAAATGATTAGAAAGTTAGATAAACTGTCATGGATGTGTGTTGAGGGAAAAACCCAAGATTAACATTGAGCATCCACAACGTGTATGCTGGAGCCATCTCAAAATGGAGGGGATGGAGAAAGGGAAAGAAGGAAGATGGGGATAGGACTGATGACTGCGACAAGCAAGGTTGTCTCTCTTAGCAAGAGTATGGTAGAAAAGGCGAGGAATTATGACAAAAGGAAGGTAACTTGGTTCCCATGCAAGTTTGTTGTCCACCAAAATGGAATTGGTCAATTAGTTAAAAATATACAAATAGCCTTTAATATCACCAACCATTGCTCCATCAAGACCATCAAAAGGGAAAAAAAAAAAGGGAAATCAAAAGAAACAAAAGTAGAACAAAAAGCGAGAAAAGAAACTAAATAATTTGTTTTCTTTTTTTTCCTTTTTTTATATAGTTTATTTATGTACCTTAAGGAAAATCATTAGCTTGAACTCAGGTACGATGAAATTTAGCATAATGTAATGCATCACCTATTTTGCATGCAGATCTTATGACTTTGAAAAATTTACTCATGGAAGGACTACCAACATGTCAACCAACAAATGTGTATGGAGAGGAGAAATGACTAATCAATACCCAAAATAAACGATTACCAACCTCTAAGACTTTACAACCAGTAGATGGTTTGCTTTTAATACTGAAGGTATCGATTGAATCAGATTTAGGATTTAGGGTTTGTATATCAAAGATATGATCAATGAATTCATCAAACAAATCAATATGATCTCTAGGAATATTTCTATTAGGAACAAGGTCATCATGATTCAAAGAAGATTCATAATATGGGTTCAAAAACATAGGGATGTCCTTAAAATAGTCATCAGTATTGAAGGAAAAAGTGCACCTAGGAGGGATATGCCTGCTAGTGTCAAGTTCTTTAACCTCTTTTGATTGAAACAAAGGATTAGCCAAATTTTTATATAATTTAAGATCGTGAGCAAACTCATGAATATCTTCAAAAGAGGACTCATCACATGTATCATTAAAGTCATGCTGGTCTTCATCAACTTGTTTTGACCACTCGTTAGCATCATCCACAAATGAAAATGCATCATAAATAGGTTTAACGTGGTCAAAATTTACTTCTTCATTTTCATAATCAACTTCACCACCGTATGTGTGCATATAAGAGGCTTGAAGTGAAAGTTGACCTTGGGGTTGAGTCTTTCTATGAGGTTTTGTAACAACCAAATATTTCTAAACATCATTAAGTTTCATAAGCAATTTATGAAAGAAACTGAGACAATAACTTCATAGCATAATATTGATTTTCATAATAGCAACTTCAGTAAATAAGATTTATCAATGAATAATGATTTCATGGAAGAATGAAATAAACACATAGTTTAACAAATTACCTGGTTTTGATGCTAATTTTCGTTGCCTTGCTGCTTCGTTGTTGCCTCTTTGCTACCTGATACACAGATCAACCAGCCACAAACAAAGAATAACTACCCAAACCTACTATCCTCCCTGCCAGCTAGGAAAACTACCTAGCTCCAGGATATCTATGGATATCCTGGCCCTCGTGCCCAAAACCTCCAGCAACTCGATGCCTCAACTGATCAAAAGCCACAGCCAGAAACTCTGTGCTCATAGAAAATCTCATAGTCCTCTGAATCCCTCCTTCGTCCAATGTCGAATGCCCCTCACGTAAACCTCCCTTCCTCCCTTATCCCTCCTTCATCGACTCCTCCTTTACTCCCTTACCTGCCCTCGTCCCCGTCCCTTATCCCTCCATTAATATTTTATCTTCTCGGGATTCATAGGCCATCCCTCTCTGCATACGCAACCATTTTATAACATTTCTCATTGATTGCTTACATTTATTTCTCAGGTCATTAAATGTGATATGTAGTTAAAGTATTACTTAGTTAACCACAATTGTTTTCTTTAATTAATTTTACTTTATAAACTTTAAACATTTATTCAACTAGGGTCGTTACAGGTTTTAAAAAAATGGTATTTTGAATGTGGGAGGTGGATTGATCATCAAGCATCATGATATGATCATGATCCTCTTCACATCCAAGCTCTCAACCACAAATAGTGAAGTCATTATAATTAGGCCCTAGGAGAGAGGGCTCAAAATATCCCTCAAGGTAGGCTTGATTTGAAGATTGATATTCGAGGGAGAACATGTGATTCTGCAAATTCTTGATGATGGGGATTAAGGAAGACAAATCTTTGTGTGAATCATGAACACCAAAGGAGGAACCTATTCTACGGATTTTCTCTTCGAAGTCAAGGGAAGTGGTTAAAGCTAGCTCTAGGTTTTGAACATTCTTTTATTCTAACCACCATCGGTAAAGAGGACGTAGAAATTCATAATAAGGCAACAAGGCAACCAAGTTGGTAGGGCGAATGGACATAGGAATTGAATTATATAACTTGATAAACCTAAGGTTAATCGTAATAATTCTTTCATTATCCTTCATATGTAAATGATTAAATCTCTTAAGATGCTCATAAGGATTATCCAAATTCCCAAAGGTAGAAGTGAACCAACAGGAAAGTTCAGACCACGTGGAGATGCATTCATTAGGAAGGTTGGCGAATAGAGAAGAGACATTACCTTGAAGAGAATTCATAAACAGTAGCACACAACTATTATTATCGTTAACACCAAGGATGGTACAAGCATTTGAAAACACATGAAGATGTTCAACCACTGTAACAGTTCCATCACCATGAAATAAAGGAAAATGTTGTTTGAATTTGTGAGGTAAGGGATTAACCGGGTGAATAAACTTCAAGGGGATAGACACAAACCATGGGGAATTATTTAGGTCTTCTTCAAACTCAAAAATCCAATACGTGTGAATGACCTTCCCAGGGTTAGCAGTTGAAACCACAGGGTTACAACCACCAAACAAGCTTCCAATTAGTTGAGACATTGAGGTCTAGAAAAGATAAAAGTAAGTCTGAAAGAATTAAAACAAAACTAGGAAAGAACCATTGAACAACCCATCCCCATTATGGTCGCCAAAAAATATGTTGATGTCAGGGGACTAGAGAGTCTCTAACACCAACATCTCGGCCTCACGTGGGGCTAGGCGGGAAGAGATGGGAATGCCACCCTGGGTTTAGAGCCCCAACAAGAAAACACATTGAACTCCACGCTAAATCTCCTCTAACCTAAGATCCAAGCATGAAATCCCTTTCCTTTGTATTTTAAAAATATTTGATTTTATGCTTTTATGTATGAGTTCCTAAAATTGAAATAACAAAATTAAATCTTAAAATAAATTAAACAACTAAAGGAAATGTATAAGGAAAATTCTAACTTAATAGTATGTTTATATTTATTTTGTAAGGAAGTATTCTAAGACAAAACTAATGAAGAGTTAAAAATGTTAGTGCTAAATTAAAACAATTAAACAATAAATTAGTTAAAGGCTATCAAAATCGATTATAGAAATTTTGTGATGATTTGATATTTTTTTAATTTTCTTTAAGTTAAAATGTAATAAATAACAATAGAACTAAAACAGATGGAATAAATAAAGAAAATAAACAAAAGCGTGTACCTATTAAAACTGACTAATCAAAACAAAATAAAAGAAACTTATGTACAGAGTTTTACAAAAGTAATAGGTCCATTAGTTTATTTTACTTAATTTTTTATTTTTATTTTTATTTTAAGTGTTGAATTAATAAAAATATGAAGAAATCTTAGATTTAAATAAATAAAGAGACTATTTCAGACCGTAAAAGACTATGATCTTTATTTAAAATGCTCCCCATACAATTCTTGAATTTTTGGAATTTACAAGTCTCTGCATACACTTGGGCCAGGTATTTAGCCTTTAGCCATTCTAGAACAAAGTTACAATAGAAAGACCAAGAACGAAAAGAGGAAGAAAGTTGAGCCAAAATGGAATGGAGAAATGGTGGGGATAACACAGGGTGAGAACCTGTATATCAGAAACTGATTAGCGCTGAAATAAAATCAGGCTTAAATACAACAAAATGAAAAGAAAACTATTCACCTTATGAGAACTAGAAAAGCTCATCCTCACCTCGTCCATTCACTGCTTCACAAGACTCCCTGCTACCAAAAATTTCGTCAATCCTTGCTGAAAGTATAGAGGATGAATGATAATTTTAAAGAGGAAAACCTCACTGTACTCCAAGCATACCTCTCAAAGTTTTATCTCCTCATTAGGGGTTGTCTACTGCCTTTTTATATTGTTTTGGTGAGTAGTTATGGTAGTTAAGGTTGATGCGATTCTAATTGGCTGTAGCGAACTACTTGAACTGCTTCATTTTTGTTTAATAAATATTCATTTATCTGCTTTGCCTTGTCAATTTCATGAAACAAGCAACCACCTCCCCAAATTTATTTGAAAATTATGTCAATAATGTTGAAAGTAATTTGTTAATATACAACATGTGTCCTGAGCATGTTTCCTTTAGAAATTCCCCCCAACTCCTTTTCTTTTATAGCATCAAAACTACCAACTGCATAATTTTCGACTGTCAGGTACGAAATTCTAGTTTTATACACTAGGAACCGATGCTTGATCAAATTTTTTTGACAATCTTGGAGGAATAAAGGAAAATTGCTCAGATGCTTATTACTGTGGATCTAGCGATGCTCCACGCTAATCCAATGATCATTCGTCTTCTGTCACCTAGTCGACATTTCCATGCAAAATTAGTAATGGAGATGAAACCTTATCCAATTGGTTTTCTATATTTGATGTGGTTTTGACTAGCTTCGTTGCAGTCCTAAGGCATAACTTATCCTTGTAGGTGATTACATTTACACTGCCATCTTGCATTTTCTTGAGATCCCTAAAAGCCAACTCGCATATATATTTCTAAGGAAACAATTTTTGTTTTGGAAGGAGGCGAGATAAGAGTTTCAGAACCTGTAACACTTTCTGGGGTGGAGTGAAATTCTCTGCAATATTACACATAAGAGCAATAAGAAAATTCACATCCAATGCAAGAGGTTACTTCAAGTGAACCTTCAAAGCCACCGCCCCAGCCATGGACTATCCAAAAATGAAGCTTGGAAGATCCTTGAACTCCGACTGTGCCCTCACTTTGGAGAAATGTTCAATAACATCATCAATAAGTTCTTCAAAGCTCGGAATATAACCATGTGAACCTTCCAAAAGGTTAAACCCCTTTGGAGGAAGATACTTTGAAAGCCATTCTTTTGTGAATCTCTCCAACCCTCGCGAGTTTGCTTCATAGTATTTACTCCTAGTGGTAACATCTCCAAAAAAAACAACTGAATAAAGGATAATTGTAGATCTTTTGGATTTCAATGTGCCAATGGGTATAACCTCTTAATATTCTTTAAGGTCGTTGAGCGTTTTAAACCTGTTAACGAAATCTCTTTGGGGTCTTTGCAAAGTTCTTGATTTCACACATTATATTGAAGGAAATTGTTGCCAATACATCCATACTATTTGAGTGCCTTTACAGTCCATTCATTTCCAGTGAACATCCAAATCAATATGATAATCAAAACAAACAAAATTCTTTCCTGAAATGTTCAATATCCATAAACTTCATAAGCTCTATGCTCCTTTCAATAAACCACTTCGCATCGATAATGTCAACCAGAAATATCAGTATGTTGTATGACCTTGTGCATATTGCACATTTTTTAGAACATTTTTCTTAATTATCACGCTGAGTTCCTCTGATCAAGATTAAAAAATGTGTTCATGCCAATAATCCCAAATATTTTGCTATCAAGGATGCGTATTTTTTCTAGAATACTTGAATACACACCATTGAGGCGATTAGATCCAGAGTCGTGTTTCTTTTTTGGGGGAATTTCAATCATTTTGTTAGGTGATTGTACGGCCTTAGACCATGGAATAATCACACAGAACATTAAATAAAAGATTGTGTAGTATCCATGCACCAGATATTTCAAGACTTTCCATGCTTAAGCCTCAAAATTATTTCGTTAGAAGCGCTTCGTAACATGAAGCTTCAAGTAACCATTTCACCTTCCATTTTTCTTTGCCACGTATATACYATTAATTTACAACATATGCCTTTGAATGTGATGAGAATGGGAAGATATAACTAACCCCCTTCATCAAATGAGAAGAACRGGACAATATAATAATGTATTTCTTGATTTTGATATGATGTTGGATAATGTTAAAGCCATAACTCACAAGGAAGGTATAAACTTTAGGTTAGGATATGGAGAGTGGATGGTGAGGTATATTTGGAAAGTGAGACATGTTGGATAAAATGTCACATGGACTTAATATAAAATAATGATGTACTCTTGAATATTTGGTTGGGCATGGAATAACCTCAAATTCATAATTCATAAAACATAACATTATAAGGCGATGTCATAGTTATAAAAGAGATGCATGAATTTTATTTTTGGAAGGTGAATTATGAGAAAAATAAAAGGAGCACRRTTGATATGTATTTTGAATGTGAAGAGTGAGAAAAGGGTCGTTCTTAGCAATAAGTCAAGTGTCAATAACATTGCACTAACTTAAACRAGAATAAGAGAAACTTTTCAYAAGTAGTGTGATTCGAGAGGGAGCCTGGCAACACTTTTTTGGCTAAGTATTGTTGACAAAATTTGTAGTSAACAAGCCTTGGTGAAGGTAAGTTTTCGTGTTTTGCAGAGTTTTTGGAAGCATTTTTTGTAAGGTGGGATTATGATTTATCAAGTTGGTTTCCCCTAGTCCATGAAATAAAAGAATTATATTATGCATAGAGACTTAATGAGGAAGAGGTTCATCCTACTTCACCCTCCCATGAGCCAATATCGTGTGATCACTCAAGTCTAGAAAAGGACGATGAATGGGAGACCTATAGAAAAATCCTTTTAGAAATGGATGAGGAAAACAATGGTGGAGACTCTTACCTTACAGATAGTGACATGGTTATGACTGATATGAAAGAAGTCCCTACTATCCATATGGATAAAGAGGAGGAAAATACCATAGTAGGGAGCATTGATGAAGAGTTTTCTCTTTTTTCCATTGAAATTCAAGATACAATTGGAGATCAAAGGGATAAGAAAAGCATTGATGACAGTGATATTCAGGAACCTACCCTCCCACCTCCAGATGAAAGTATAGATTTGAAAACCTATGTTTTTTTCGATCTTCTAATTTTCAAGATACATCTTGTAGTGATTCGAAAGGGGATAGCTTGGTGGGAAGTTCTTCATTAGATAGGGAGCATGATTATACAGAGACTGAGAGAATTGGGGAATTTATCCAAGTTGAAATATGAAAATGGGATACAAGTTATTACCATTTTGAAAGTGATCCCATCTATGATACAGATAATTATTAGCGCAAGAGTGCAGGGTTTTGGCCATATGAGGAAACAAGTTTTGTCATATTACAAGAGAAGGTATATTTACAGGAGTTAAGCGAGGAAGTCCACATTCATGATATAACAAATTTATCTCAACCATGTACATCCATGTTTCATATCTCTCAAGCATATAAATAATCATTTGACAATGAGAGTTTGAGGGTCACAGTAGTAGGCAGGCCAAAGCATTTTCATTTTCAGACATACTTCATGAGTTGTACTATTTCCATGCCACAACAATCAAAGGTCTAAGTTTCCTTTTATTTCCAGTTCTTATCAATTTTCTCATCATATGTGTGTGTATGTGACTAGATATAGCCAAGGATGTTAGCATTCTTTATGCAGGTTCCAACTAGAGCCACCATCAAAACCTCTTCTACTTGACAATATGATGAATAACATTGATGGTTGGTTCAATGCTAGCGATGAGAAAAATAAGTACATCATCCCTATAGAGTTATGGATTGATGAAGCATGCAGTAACACTAGGGATGCATGGTAATCCATTGTAACTCTTTTGCATGATGATTTGGTTCTAATTGCAGGATCTTTCAGAGTCATGAAAGAGTTACCAACATATTCTTGCTACAGGGTTGAAATATCACTCTTCTGCTTAGCAACCAAACACAAAGGTAAAACCCAAGGTAATGATGAGTTTATATGTCGGTTGCATTGGATATATGATTTTATTTGACATGTGTTGTTTCCTTGATTAGAGTAGGTAGGAATGAATAATCTCTTTAGTATGAGCATTAGTTTAGTCTTTCATTTCAGTTTTTCATTTTTAGCATTTGCATTTCGTATATTAGATTTCATTTTTGCTTTGTTTTGTTTTTTCCTTCTAGGAAGGGATGAGATTTCATGTCTTACTCCCTCTCCTAGCATTTGATGCTTTATTTGAGATTGTTTCGGGTCTATAGGTTGATATTATTGGGTTCTCACATCCTCTCGGGAAGAGCATGTGTCCATAGTTGGAGCCTATTGTTACCTCTCCTGGAAGTACCCTAGAGTTTTCATTTTGGATACCCCATTGTAATCCCAAGGATGCAAGTTAAATCCATGTAAACCATAGTGGATGATTTTTGTAGTGGACTTCCAGAGTTAGTTCGATCACGGTCAATCATCTTATGTCCCTGTCTAACCATATATCATCTTGGATAAGATTAGAGGTTGTGTCACGTATATATTGGGACACATGATTGTGTGAAGCCACATGTCTTATGTAGGGGTGATTGCAGTTTGTGGGGCCTAGTCTGGTCCATGTCATGCACACCTATGTCTTCCCACATGGTTATATTATAATGAGTCTATAGGAATACCTTGGCCATGCTGCACTATCATTTTTTTTCTCAACGTAGCAGTCTCATGATGTAGGAGCATCACTCCACCTCAACACACACCAACCAATTAACATGTGTGGTGCACATTCAAGGAAGGGAGAGGCGCCACCCTCTCATTTTTCCCTCGAAAATCTAAAGCATGATCCAGGCATTTAATGATGACAAGTTGGAAGATCCAAGTTGTGCCTTTGCACAAGCTAGAGATAAGGTCGCCATTAAGTGGTTGACAGTAGGAGGGATCTGCATCCGATTTGGAGCAGATTTCCATCATTGTAATTTTCCCATTAGAAAGGCGGTTTGAATGGTGATTTGACACCACTATTTTAGTATGGAGGGAAGCTCTTCGAGCCCCTCTGGTATAAATCTTTGTATTATTTCCAAGTAGAAGTAGTTGTATTCATATGCATAGAAGATAGGGAGAAAAACATAGAGAGTGGAGACTCGGTCGCAGTCCAGAGTCAACCTTTTGTAATTTGATATTCTACCATTAATAGAAAAATGACAGAGCAATTTATGTGTAATGGATGTTGTGTTATGAATATCATGTGTATGCATTTGAATTGTGGATGAATGTTAGAAATCATCTGCAGGGATAGAACTACAACATTCTATCTGTGAGTGTGTTGGATTAAGTCTGGTTCTCTAGGTTAAGTTCAAGGAGTGCATGACAGACTGAGGAAACTCTGTGAACCTACACAAGGAGTGTGTGTCTGAACTCAGTGGAGTTAGAAGAGAAACTGTCAGGAGGGCATACCAGGATAATTAACAGACTCGGGAATAAATTTCAAGGTGGTTAAATACCTTGGAAAGAAAGACTGTATAAGGGAAGATATAGTCCAGAGTTATTGGACACTCTGAAGTACTCTACCAGGAGGGAATTGAGTTGGTGTGAGGATGCACGCTACCGAAACATTTGGAAGTGTTGGAACCCTTAAGAGAAACCCAAAATTACTAAACATTATGAGGAAGGAAGGCTTTGCAAGAGTGCATCGTCAAAGGAAAGGATATGCCTTAAAACCTTCCATACAGCTAAGGGATAAAACTTTGAAGAGTTGAGTCGAGCGCAAGGAGTGCACCAAGGATATTGTAATTTCATATTACAAATATCAGGAGGAAGGCATCAAGTTTCTAGGAGGGCAAGAGGAATTTCACTTAAGGATGCAGAGGAACTAGGAACCTTGGAGGTTTTTAAGCCGAGAAAAGTCGCAGAAGAGTCTACGCAAAACTATGTAAGGAGTGCAAAAAGAGTTTGAGAACAGTATAAGTCTCGAAGGGGAGAAGTACGCTAATTGTGAAAAGGAGTCGAGGACTTTTCAAATCCCTGGAGAATGAGAAGTCGTCCATAGCCCATATAGGCAGGTGGAAACAGATCTGAGAGTTCAAGGATTCATATTTCAGAAGAATTGTGAGGAGGAAAATTCAAACTTCGTGAGGGATGAAGTGCAGGGTGATTCTAGACCATTGAATCTAGGAGGATGCATGGCGGAGATCCAAAAATTTCAAAGGAAATTCAAGGAGAGGATACCCGAAGATCCAGGAGCCGAAGAAATCCTAGTAGTCCGTTGAGATAGGACATGTGACGAAATATCAGTGCTTCACTGATTCGTAAGTCAGGAAGGAAGGATTTGAGAAAAGGGAGGAATCACGAAGTCCGAACTCGCGATTTGATCTAAGTCGTCGAAGTAAAGGATAACGTGGACCGTAGATTTGGTCTTGGAGAATTCACCGATTTGGAAATCATGAAAAGGGGAGAAAGCAGCTCGTGAAATTTCTGAGGCATAGAGTCGCGAAGGGAATTGGCCCACAGTCGTGGTCCGTGGTCACATCAAAAGGAAAGCCTAGAATAGAGAGTTAGCACCATTGGTGTTAAACTTAGAAAAACGCTAAGGAGAGGGTCCACGGTTACCACACAACCTGTGTCAAGAAAGGAAGGACCTATGATAGAGTTTCTAGGTTCCAAGAAGGAATCTAAGGAGTCACTCCGACTCAGTATTTCTAACGATCCTAGACCGGGAGGTCAAGCAAGCCCGAGGAGAGAGGGTTGGGGTTGGCACCAAAGTGGTATCAGAGCCTAATTTTTTTTTTGCAGACAATAGACAAAGGAGACATGGGAGAGAGAAAAAAAAATTCGTGCAGACAATAGGCAAAGGGCAAGACGGTGACAGGAGATACTCTAATACCATCAAGTGGTATCAGAGCACTATTTTTGTCTATAGATTTCAGGCGAAGGAAAAGTTGGAGATGCTCACAGTTGTAGAGTGAACAACATACTTTCCAGGAGATCAGGTAGAAGGTGAAAATGAAGATGACTACTGAAGGTCATAAATGTGGTCAAGGAGAAAACCTCAGGATGAAAATCAAATCATAAATGGACAAGGAGATCAATGAAACCTGAACCCAGATGGAGACACTAGCATTTAATATGCAACAGGAGGAAAGGGTACACTGGAGGTATGAATGGCACTTAAAGAGAACAGCTAAATGGATTTTCCAAGAATTGTTGGCCAGGAAGTAGCAACGAGAGTTGAGGAGGTGGCTGAGGGAAATTAAAAACCTCAGTGACACAAAGGAGGAAATGGTTTACATCTATGAACCAAAAGTTGGAAAAATCCTTAGTAATAGGGAAGGGAGTTCAAATGAGGATCTCATAGACTACTAGGGGAGAAGCAGTGGAATTTCCTATTGCTAGGCGAGCAATAAGATGGGATCAGTCGACCTCATAGACTGTCAGGATGGTAGGAGAAGAATCTCAGATTGCCAAATGGGAAAAGAAGAGGAGAAGATATTGTCCAACAACCTCATGAACTCAGATATGAATTCAGATCAGCAAGGAGTGCTGGCAGAGGAGGATCAAAAATGTATTCTGATCATTGGGGGAATTGAGATATTCCTACCAAGTCTCCTAGTTGAGGCAAGAGCACGTATTGTAGGTGAAATGATAGAGGGACATCTAGTAGAAACTATCAAAGAGGAGGAGAAGGAGAAGACACTGATGTTTTCCCCAGAAGATGGAGAAGAGCATTCTGTAGAGTTGCTCGAAATATTTAGCCAAGAAGTTGAAGAGGAAATAACTGCAACATCAGAATTTGCAACAGAACAGGAGGCAAACATCATGGATTTTTTGATCTGTATGCAGAGTTGGAAGCCCTAGAGAGAAGGGTGATAGTGAAAAATCAACACATCCAATAAGTCAAGATGGAAACATACGGGGGAGCAAACCATCCCATGGAGCAGCTAGTGGAAGTTGGAATTGAACCAACACAAGAGGAGCTGACAGAAGATAATCTGTCAGGGGAGAAAGTTGAGCAGTGGTTTGATGATGAGACTGCAGAACTAGATTCTGCAGTAAGGTGTCAAGCTAAGGTCATAGGAGATGGAAAAAATAGCATGGGGGACCAGGATGATCTACCCTTTGATCGCCAGAAGAAAGTGCAACAGATAAGACTGCATAAGGAGAGATAGCCAGTAGACAAACTGGACAAAGTAATAGAGGAGATAAGGAGGTTGATGTTGAGGTCAGCACAAGAAGTTTTCGGCAAGGAGAATTTGGACAGAAATGAACCTGCACGAGCAACATAGGAGATGTAAGAGAAACAACAGGAACGAAGAAGAGCAAAGAGACAGCTCCAGCAGAACATTTGGGATCCATGAGGATTTCAACAGAGCTGGGAAGCTCATGATAAGGAGCTCATGATTTTCATAGCCATGGAGTATGATGCAGGAGAATCACTCCACCTCATCACACACCAGCCGATTAATACACGTGGTGTGCATTCAAGGAAGGGAGAGGCGTCGCCCTCTCATTTTTCCCTCAAAAATCTAAAGCATGATCCAAGCATTTAATGATGACAAGCTAGAAGATCCAAGTTGTGCCTTCGCACAAGCTGGAGATAAGGTCGTCATTAAGTGGTTGAAGGTAGGAGGGATCTACATCCGATTTGGAGAAGATTTCCATCATTGTAATTTTCCCATTAGATAGGCGGTTTGAATGGTGATTTGACACCACTAGTTTAGTATGGAGGGAAGCTCATTGAGCCCCTCTGGTATAAATATTTGTATTATTTCCAAGTAGAAGTGGTTGTAGGCAGATGCATAGGAGATAGGGAGAAAAACACAAAGAGTCGAGACTATGTCCCAGTCTGAAATCAACCATTTTTAATTTGATATTCTACCATTAATAGAAAAATGACAGTTTTTCCTTTTATCAATTTTTGTGTAATGGATGTTGTGTTATGAATATCACATGTATGCATTTGAATTGTGGATGAATGTTATAAATCGTATACAGGGATAAAACTACAACCTTCTATCTGTGAGTGTGTTGGATTAGGTTTGGTTCTCTAGGTTAAGTGCAAGGAGTGCACGACAGAGTGAGGAAACTCTGTGAACCGACACAAGGAGTGTGTTTCTAAACTCAGTGGAATTAGAAGAGAAACTTCCAGGAGGGCATACCAGGATAATTCACAGACTCGGGAAGAAATTTCAAGGTGGTTAAATACCTTGGATAGAAAGATTGTATAAGGGAAGATACAGTCCAAAGTTATTGAACACTCTGGAGTACTATGCCAGGAGGGCATTGAGTTGATGTGAGGATGCACACTACTGACACATTTGGAAGTGTTGGAACCCTTAAGAGAATCACAGAATTACTGAACATTCTGAGTAAGGAAGGCTTTACAAGAGTGCATCAACAAAGGAAAGGAGATGCCTTAAAACCTTCCATAACGCTAAGGGAGAAATAATCGAAGCGTTGAGCTGAGTGTAAGGAGTGCGCCAAGGATATTGTAAGTTCATCTTACAAAGCTCAGGTAGAAGGCATCAAGTTTCCAGGAGGGAAAGAGGAATTTCACTGAAGGATGCAGAGGAAATGGGAACCTTGGAGGTTTTCAAGCCTAGAAAATTCGCAGAAGAGTCTGCGCAGAACTCTTCAAGGAGTGTAGAAAGAGTTCAAGAACAATCTAATACTCGAAGGAGAGAATTTTTCTAAGTGTGTAAAGGAGTCGAGGACTTTTTGAAGCCCCGAAGAACGAGAATTCGTCCAAAGCCCATATAGGAAGGTGGAAACAGATCCGAGAGTTCAAGGATTCAGATTTCAGAAGAATTGTGAGGAGGAAAATTCAAACTTCATGAAGGCCGAAGTGCGGGGTGATTTTGGACCATTGTATCCAGGAGGACACATGGTAGAGATCCACATATTTTGGAGGAAAGTCAAGGAAAGGATACCCGAAGATCCAGGAGCCGAAGCAATCCTAGCCATCCGTTGAGATAGGATATGTGGCGAAAGATCAGCGCTTCGTTGATTCGTAATTCGAGAAGGAAGGAGTTGAGAGAAGGGACTCGCGAAGTCCGAACTCACGATTTGATCACAGCCATCGAAGCAAAGGATAAAGTGGACCGTATATTTTGTCTTGGATAATTTTTCGATTCAGAAATCGAGAAAAGGGGAGCAAGCAGCTCGCAAAATTTTTGAGGCATGGAGTCGTGAAGGGAGTTGGCCCATGGTCGTGGTCCATGGTCAAATCAAAAGGAAAGCCTAGCATAGAGAGCTAGTGTCATTGGCATTAAACTTCAAAAAATGCTAAGGAGAGGGTATGTGGTTACCACACAACCTGTGCCACGAAAGGAAGGACCTGTGATAGAGTTTTCAAGTTCCAAGAAGGAATCTAAGGATTCACTCTAACTCAGTAGACTCAGTATTTCTAACGATCCTAGACCGGGAGGCTGAGCAGCCCCGAGGAGAGAGGGTTGTGGTTGGCACCATCTCACAAAGTTTTCATCATTTCATGTATTTTCATGCAGTGCATGTCTTTTCATGTAGAGGTCCCCAAGACAAAAATACAACATGGGTTCAAAAAGAGGAGAAAATATTCATGAGAAAAACCCATATTGTAAAATTGTGATTGATGAAATATTAAGGTAGTTTTTATCATTGCACCTCTTTTCATGAAATGCACATCTTTTGAGGTAGTGGTTCCCCGAGGGAAAAATACAACATGGGTTCAGAATAACCAGAAAAAAATCATGAGAAAAACCCATATTGCAGAATTTTCATTGATGGAATATTGAGGGAGATATTACCTCCCAAGAGAAAATCATGCCACTTCTACAAAATCGCAAGGCACATTTTACAATGTCAAATGGTCAAGGAGTGGAACGTTTTGGGTCTTCTAGCCTTGGTATAATTTTTGGAAGGTCAAATATGCTCTCTCCACATGCAAAATAATTAATTTTATTCAAAGATGCTCTATTTCCAAGCAGAGTGGTTAATTAACCACTAAATGACCAAATCATCCTCTTTGGGACAAATTGCAACTACTCATTAATTGATTTGACAAGCCAAACTAGCCATTGGAAGGAATAATAGTCAATGCAGACAAACTATAGTCGTTATGCTCATTTCTCAAGGGGAAATTGTCACTAAGTTTATTTCCTCCACCACATCAATTGGTCAAGCATTCTAAAAATGGATTTATCCCATTTTGACCATTGGTTGATGTAATAAGAAAATATATATCATATTGTTTAGCCTACAATCAATTGTGGATGAGGAAACCAAGAAAATTATTTTTATGAGGGAGTTAGAAACTAATCGTTACAAATTTAACTATATAAGGTTAGCTACTTCTCTCATTTTTTGTTTTTGAAACTTTGTAGGATCATAATGCCATTTTAGAGAACTCAATTCTCTTGTGTCATTGTGGATTATATGTTGTAATGTTTGCTTTTCTTGGTCTTGGATGTTTTTAATTGTTCTTTGATAGGGGTTATTTAGGAAACTTGTGGAAGATACTCAATCAATCCATTGAGGGGCTACATAGTCACGTGGAAGAGAGGAAGATAAGCCTTTGTCTCCTTACTATCTTTGTGGGATCCAATGGTAATACACCCAAGTTGTTGTATCAACTCTTTTGGCAGTAGCTTCAACCAAGTGGTCTATTATCTCTTTGACCCAAGTTGATTTGTATCTTGGAAACCATCATGTAGAAGATATTTCCTAACAAGATCCAAGGAAGAACCATCTTTTGGAAAAATCTCTAGCATTGGAGGCAATAGTGCTTCCTCTCCAAATCCAATTGTTTAGATACCTATCCGACAAATCTTAAGCTTGCAAGGCCATAATCACACAAACTAGAGACATCATAAGGTAAGAATTAAAGGTAATAAAATATCTCAATTTATTCAACCATTTTTATTAAAATATATTGTCAACCATCTTTTATTACAAAACTACAAACAAACAAAAAATCATACCCTAGCTTTGAATTTAGTTGTATCTTGATCAAGCTAGTATATCTTGGGATTTTTTCCTTGTTGGATTCTCCCTACCCCAAGATACATATTCCCTTGTGTTATTTGTTTTATTTAACATCTATTACAAGGGTTTGTGTGAGAAAAAGTGTGCAGATCTGCACTATAACAACCAATAAAACATTCACATCTACACTTGGTTGACATCAATAAAGGGTACATTTCGTAAGTTTTACTATCCTAAACCCTATCTTTTAATTTCCAGATCTAATTTTCTTAGTATATATTTATTTATGGTCATCATAGAGCATAACTACAGTCCAACAGTTGAAATTGTTAGTTGTAGCAAATTTTGGGTTTTGACCCTAGGGGGATTTGAACCCCAATTCTGCAAAAGTAATTTCTAACTTGCTGGAAATTAAATTTACAGTAGATATGAAGGTTATTGGGCTTAGTAAACACTTATGTGTCCCTTCCCTAACCTTTTTACCCACTAATCTAGTGTGATTTAGTGCATTTTTGCACTTGTTGGAGGCCCCAAAAGGCCATTTTCCTTGTTGTTTTATGCGCTTTATTGTGTTTTTCGGGTCTGATTTAATAGGAAAGAAAGGAAATTACTCATTTTCAGCCAGTTTGGTCAAGGTTCTCACATAGCTAGTCATCTAGAAAAGTGGTAACAACACTCCCCTTCTCTCTTGTACTTCATTTCATAATTATTTTGAAGAGTAAGGGTAAGATCAGCTTGTTGTTTGGTCATTCTATTTTCTGCAGTAAGTTTATTTTAGCAATCATTAAAAATAATTAACTCCTACCCCTTTCACCATAGCCCATTATTTAATGCATTGATCTACTAATCGATTGGGTGAGGTGATTGTGTTATGTTATAGGGAAGTCTCCCAAATCCTTTTGAGAGTGGGAGTTGGGTTGAACAGGGAGATGATAGGTGTTGAGGTGACATTGGGCACCTATCCCTTGTTTTTCTCCCTTAGCAGTATAAGACCTTATAGGCTTCTAGTTTGGGTGGTAACATTTTTTGGTGGTGTTTCCTGGGAACAAGGTTCTCAAACCAAAGGGTCCCCAACGAGTTATACATTGGTAACTTTTATTGTTATGTACTTGGATGAGATTTTATTGGATTTATATACTAACCTTTTAAGGTCTCATCTGGTAAGTCCATTGAAGAAAAATAAAAGAAATGAAGTGCAATTAAAAGTTTATAACATTGGAAACTCCATTTCCCGATCTCTAGCAAGAATTTATTTGTACCTTGTGAGATTTCTATTATCATTTATAACTTGCAGGATCTCACTTGGTGACTCGACGTGAATAAAACATAATAAACATGTATAGACAAGAAGCCAATATTTGAGGTAAGAAGTGAGGTATGTATTGGTGACTGCATTTTGGTATTCTCATAGATATTTTTATCTTAGATTTTCATTTTAGCCTTACTTCTAGTTCCTACTAATAAAAATGAAGGAGCTCCCTCCGTGGTTTGTAGAATGTTATGCTCTGGCTGAATTTTCAGGTCTGAAGAGTTTTCCCTATGATCATACATCCGATTTAGAAGGGGACGAGGACTTTCTCTTTTTCTACGGATATGGGGATTCAATTGTGAAATATGTTTCTGCCTTCATTGCATTCTGTAAGAAAAATGACTTGTTCCACGAGGATGTTATGATGAATTTTGTTTTGTGCATTCTGCATGATTCTGCCAAGATGTGGTATGATATCCTTAGCGAAGGCAAGTTTTCATCTTTTGCATATTTTTTGGAAACATTTAGTGTAAGGTGGGATTACGATTTATCAAGTTAGTTGCCCCTATTCCGAAAAATAAAAGAATTATATTATGCATAGAGACTTATTGAGGATGGTCTTGGTCTTCCCATGGAAAATATTGAGACCAACAGTAACAACAAAGGTCATAGGATTTGTATGGGAGAGGTCCATCCTACTTCACCCTCCCATGATCCAATATCGTATGATCACTCAAGTCCGAAAAAGGATGATGAATGGGAGACCTATTTTAAATGCCTCAAATAAATGGACAAGGAAAATAATTATGGAGACCCTTATCTTACAGATAGTGGCAGGGTTATGATTGATACGAAAGAAGTCCCTACTAGCCACATGGATAAAGAGGAGGAAAATACCATAGTAGGGAGCATTGATGAAGATTTTTCTCATTTTCCCATTGAAAATAAAGATACAATTGAAGATCAAAGGCAGAAGGAAAGCATTGATGATAGTGATGTTCAGGAACCCACCCTCCCACCTCCATATGAAAGTACAGATTTGAGAGCCTATGTTCCTTTTTTATCTTCTGATTTTCAGGATATATATTGTAGTGATTCGGAAGGGGATAGCTTGGTGGGAAGTTCTTCATTAGATAGGGAGCATGATTTTACAGAGACTAAGAACATTGGGGCATTTATCGAGGTTGAAATATGAAAATGGGATACAATTTATTACCATTATGAAAGTGATCCCATCTATGATACAGAGAATGATGAATGTGAGATTGCAGTGTTTTGGCCATATGAGAAACCAAGTTTGGCCATATTACAGGAGAAGGTATATTTACATGTGTCGAGTGAGGAATTCCACATTATTCATATAACATATTTGTCTCATCCATGTACATCCCTATTTCATAGCTCTGAAGCATGTAAATATCCATTTGACAACGAGAGTTTGAGGGTCATGGTAGTAGGTGTTGGTTGTGGAGCCTGATTATCTTCCAGATTCAGAGGTCTTTTGTTTTCAGCCGTGTTTATAACCCATGAAGACTTTATACCCCAGAAGTATGTACACTCTTCCACGCGGGGGAGTGCAAAGGGGGGTTACCCCCTCTACAGGGTCCGGGGGGGCTATCCCCTCAGTTGGGGGGTCAGGGGGAAAGAGGTACCTCAGAGAGGGTTCGGGGGTAGCGTCCCCCGATGGGGGTTCGGGGGTGAAGCCCCCGAAGGAAAAATTTCCTTGTAAATGTATATCGTAATTTCATTGTAAACCTGGACCATTCATTATAAGTTCGTAGATCTAACGGTAGAAATTATGTTAGGTTTTTTTTCCCTAGAAGGCAACCCTCTGTTATGAGGGAAATGTATTGTGGCTATGCATGATGGCGAATATTGTATTCTGAGATAGGAGAATGAGAGAAAAAGAAGAGGAAGTTGCAGCGGGTTTGTTGTAGGTTGTATCCCTTCATATGATGGATAATAATAAAGGAAGGACCTGGAAATTTCTCTGGTGGATGTAGCCCACACTGGGTGAACCACGTAAATCCATGTCTCTATTGTATTGTGTAGCTTCTGTATTTTATTTCCGCATTTGTTTTTCTTTATTGCTCCACGGTCTTGTTTTTCTAACAGTAGGCAAGACAAAGCATTTTCATTTTCAGACATACTTCATGAGTTGCCCTCTTTCCATGCCACAACAATCAACCATAAGATGTGAGTTTCCTTTTATTTCCAGTTATTATCGATTTTCTCATCATATGTGTGTGTATGTGACTAGATATAGCCAAGGAGGTCAACATTCTTTATGCAGGTTCCAGTTGGAGCCACCATCAAAACCTCTTCTACATGACAATCCGATGAATAACATTAATGGGTGGTTCAATGCTAGTGATGAGAACAATAAGAACATCATCCCTATAGAGTTATGGATTGATGAAGCATGGGGTTGCACTATGGATGCATGGTACTCCATTGTAAATCTTTTTCATGATGATTCGGTTCTCATTGCGGGATCTTTCCAAGTCATGAAAGAATTACCAACATATGCTTGCTACAGGTTTGACATATCACTCTTCTGCTTAGCAACCAAACATGAAGATAAAACCCAAGATAATGATGAGTCTATATGTTGGTTTCACTTGATATATGATTTTACTTGACATGTGTTCTTTCCTTGATTAGAGTAGGTAAGAATTTATAAGGTCTTTAGTATAACCACCAATTTAGTCTTTCATTTCAGTTTTTCATTTTTAGCATTTCCATTTCGTAGATTAGATTGATTTTTTTATTTGTTTTATTTGTTACTTCTAGGAAGGGGTGAGACTTCATGTCTTACTCCCTCTCCTAGCATTTGATGTTTTCTTTGAGATTGTTTCAGGTCTATAGGTTGATATTCTGGGGTTCTCACATCTTCATGGGAAGAGAATGTGTCCATAGTTGGAGCCTATTTTTACCTCTCTAAGAGGTACCCTAGAGTTTTCATTTTGGCTATACCATTGTAAGCCCAAGGATGCAAGTTAAAGCCATGTAAACCATAGTGGATGATTTTTGTAGTGGACTTCCAGACTTAGTCCAATCATGATCAATCCCCTTATGTCCTCATCTCACCACCTCTTGTCCTGGATAGGATTCGAGGTTGTGGTACAGAACTGTTGAGACACATGATTGTGTGAAGCCACATGTCTTATGTAGGGGTGATTGTAGTTTGCAAGGTCTAAGCCAGTCCATATCATGCACACTTATGTCTCCCCACATGGTTATCTTATATCTAGTCTGTAGGCATACGTTGGCCATGCTACACTATCATTTTTGTTCTCAACATGGAAGTCTCACAAATTTTTCATCATTTCACATCTTTTCATGTAGTGCACATATTTTAATGCAAAGGTCCATAAGGCAAAAATAAAACATGGATTCAAAACGAGCAGAAAAAATTTGCAAGAAAAACCCATATTGCAAAATTGTGATTGATGAAATATTAAGGTAGTTTTCATCATTGCACGTTTTTTGAGGCAATGGTTCCTTGAGGGAAAAATACAACATGGGTTTAGAATGACCAGAAAAAAATCACGAGCAAAACCCATATTGCAGAATTTTCATTGATGGAATATTGAGGGAGATATTACCTCCTAAGAGAAAATCGTCCCAATTCTTCTACAAAATCATGGGGCACATTTTACAAGGTCAAATGGTCAAGGATTGGAATGTTTTGGGTCTTCTAGTCTTGGAATAATTTTTGGAAGGTCAAAGATGTTCTCTCCACATGCAAAATAATTAATTTTATTCAAATATGCTCTACTTCCGAGCAAAGTGGTTAATTTAAACATTAAATAACCAAATCATCATCTTTGGGACAAATTGGAACTACTCATTAATTGTTTTGACAAGCCAAACTAGCCATTGGACTGAAGAATAGTCAATGTCGACAAAGTATAGATGTTATGCTCATTTCTCAAGGGGAAATTGTCCCTAAGTTTATTTCCTCCACCAAATCAATTGGTCAAGCATTATAAAATCGATTTATCCCATTTTGACCATTGGTTGATGTAATAAAATATATATATATCATATGGTTTATCCTCCAACCAATTGTGGATGAGCAAACCAAGAAAATCATTTTTATGAGAGAATTAGAAACTAATCGTTACAAATTTAACTATATAAGGCTAGATACTCCTCTCATTTTTTGTTGTTGAATCTTTGTGGGATCATAATGTCATTTTACAAAACTCAATTCTCTTGTTGCACTGTGGATTATATGCTATAATGTTTGCTTTTTCTTTGACAAGGGTTATTTAGGAAACTTGTAAAATATACTCAATCATTCCATTGAGGGGATACATAGTCATGTGGATGTAACGACCCCAATCGTTACGACAACAAGCGAAGCAGAAAGTGCATTTTTTTTTTGTTTTAGGCAGGAAGGAAACGACAACAAACAATTGAACCCCACAACCAGATGATGAACACAGGTACGCAAATCAGGTAACAGACAACTATGACTCCACGCACTAGCACAAGAGCAACTGGGTGAAACATGCATAAAACAACAGATAGAACGACTACCTGCCCGACACAACATGACAACGCCTACAAGCTAAGGTACCACGTCCCAATCCCAACACAATGGTATTGACGACCAGTCACTAGAACCTTGATGATGCACAACCAAACGCATGAAGGCGTTACATTCCAGGCACCAAAAATGACTACCACAAACAACACCTACAACGGGTAGCACAGACTTCGACCAAGTTATCATTTGCCTTTATCCATGAGGGCGCGCAATGATCCCCTCCTCAGGAATCATGCAGTCACCCTGTGATAGGTGCGACAACAACCATGGCACGACAACCTAACTGGACCAAGGACTCAAGATAAATCCAACACACTATAAACCGAATAAAGGACAATAAGATTACACTTATGCCCCCAAGCAACGAGTTGACTAGACGCAGGTGACATCACTCAAAAAATGGCACAAGCTAACACACGACTTCGCCAACAACCAACCATTAATCAAGTCTAATTTAGTCCATAATTACAATCTAATTTAACATTAATTAAAAATCTAATTTAGCAAGTCTAAATTACAATTAGTCGATAATTTACAAATCAAATTCAACATTAAATACAAATCTAATTTAGCAAGTCTAAAGTACAAATTAGTAAATAATTTACAAATCGAATTTAACATTAAATACAATCTAATTCAGCAAGTCTAAATTAATCAATAATTACAAATCTGATTTAGCAACTACCTATATATAACAATATTAACAATAACAAAGTATAATGCTATAATTTAACACTATTAACAACATTAATTTCTGACACATTGTCAGCAATATTAACAGTATTAAGGTATAACAAGTTGTCTATTAAACATTGAAATTGTTGAGTAATAACAATTCAATTAAGCGGTTACTATCAATGTTGTTGATTAATTACTCAATTGCAGGTACATTAAATGTGATACTGCATTATATTGATATTGTTGTATGTAGTTATTACATGGTTGTGTATAAGTTGCCGCCATATGTTAAGCATGATATAGCTGCCATAAATAGGGTGTGTCTGATATGAATTAATACTAAAATTTTCTCGGTAATTTAACCATCACTAGTTGAAATATCAATGTCCAATAAGGTAATGATCAATGTCGTCCACCACATGTTTCTATTATGAACCACCCTCTCATTCTCTTATTATTAGAATTGCTAACCATTGCGTGCAAGTAGCAAACTGAATTATTATTTTCACTAAATGAACGCTACCCAAATCGCAGTGGCTAGACCACTATGAAATTCATTGTGCAACTCATAGGAGGAATGCAGGCATAGCATACTCGCAGATACACACAATCTTGCAACCTTGACAATAGATCAATGCAGACATAAAAGGAAACAAGCGCAGGCATAAGGATCGTTATTCATAAATGAACCACTTTTCATAAAATCGCCAAGAGATTTAGTTGTCATACACGGCATCAACAATTTAATGGTTGTCCCTTAAATATGGAAAATTTCGCGTTCACTGTAACTTAACCTGGCAGAGCAATGACATGTTCAAGCAGGAAAAAGAGATATGAAGACGTAGAGGGAATTTTGTGGCTGAGCAATTCATTGTTTATCATTCAATTGCTTAATTTTAACACAACAGTTTCGATGGGTAAATTCGCTATCAAAGTAAAAATATAATGCAAAGGGAAAATGCAAGCCAGGTGTGTGAAAGACGCATGGAAAATTCGCCTTCAAATAAATTTAAAAAAACATAGGGAATTCCGCAGGCTAGATGGGTCAACGCATGGTGAATTCACCATGGAATAAGGGTGATGATTTGCAGTCTTAAAAGGTCAATATTGCATAGTATCCCAAGTAATATTTCCAGCCATTACACCCCAAAACAACGCTACCATATACAATGAAAATGCCAAGAAAAGTTGCAGGGTAAAATTTGCCATTAAAAGTGATAAAAATGCAAAGTGTAATCGCCAGGGAGTGCATTAAACGCAAAGCTAAATTATCCAGGAATATATTAAAAACATAGAGTCAAAAATTTCTTGGATGAGTGTGTTGAAATGTAGAGAATAATTTCCATCAAATAAAATAAAACGCAGAGTTAAGTTGCCAGGAATGTGTTACAACGCAGAGAAAACGGAGTTGTGGTGCCAACCATGATTACAATTGCTAAGGGTAAGATTCCAAGAAGAGTGGGTTGAATGTTGGGTAAGTAAGGGTGAAAACGTCGAGATTACTAAACACAATTTTCAGACGCCGAGAACATTTAGGACGCAGAGGTGATATAACATGCAGAGACCATTGCAAAGGCAGAAAAACATCCTTCGCTCATCATCCACGTACAAAAAAGCAGGGCATTAGGATCTATAGTTCTATTAACACCAAAGTGACGATCGTCGATCCAGATCCTGGCCGACTGATCAAGCATGGAATGATGATCTAGGGATGGGGATGAAGGATAAAGCACAAACTCTCCACAATAAATCAATAAAACCAACCGGACAGTCACAGCATTCGGGGATCAGTTTCCAAGGGAATCAATTCAAGCAGCGAGCATAAGGCTATGGTGAATTTAGGTTCTCGATTAAAATGCTAAGTAAAAAACTTTCTTTACCCAATTTAAAGTACAGAAATGAAGGCGCAAGATCAATATTAATCTACCATTCAAAATAAAAGCATGCATATTGTAGCCCAAGGTGACAGCTCTGAGCCGTTGTCCTGCACGCTCCATCGAGCTCCCACTTGTCGATCGATGAGACTTCATCGATACCTCCCAACCAATGCTATGGGTACTCTCCTTCCCCCTTAGCCCCTCGAGCCGCAAAGGGGCCACGCACACTAAACCAGAGAACAACTATCTCCTAGCTCGCCTCGCAAGGCCGAGCTACCACTCCCCACCGAGCTGGGTATCCCAACTCCCACAAGATAAGTCAGTCAAGTCAAAAATTATGCAGCATAACGTTACGCATAAAGGAAGAGATCCATCTGCCTCCTCCTCCCTCCTTTATATAGAGTTTCTAAGAAATTTCTTTCCCAATTTCCCATTTAGTTTGTTGTTCAATAATTTAATTCAGAAAAATCCTCCCCGTACATGTGTCACCCATCCCCTTCATTGCACCAGAAATTAATTTCATTAATTATTTAAATACTCTTATTTCCCTCACCCACCTAAAATCATTCCTAGAATCGATCCTAGGTGTCCACATATTCCCTTACACAATTTAATGACTTACCCCCTTACTAATTTACTAGTTGAGTTCAATTTAGAAAGTTATTAAAGGCAAGATTCCTTGCTAAGTTAGTCATTCTGCTTTTTTTCTTATGTTTCCCTTTCTCTTTATGTTTCCCCCTTTTCCCTTAGTTTCCTAATTCTTTTAAATTTCCCTCTTTCCCTTTTTATCTAAAACTCAAATTAGAAAGTGTAGACTTTACCCTTTTTCCCCTTTTTCTTTTTAGTTAAAAATTTTAATTAGCAAATGTAACAAACAATCAATTTCCTTTCTTTTTTTTTTAATTTTAATCCCTCAAAATAATTTGATTTTAATAATTTAATCGAATTTCTTACCCCCTTTTTATCACATGTTTAATGATTATTATTATTATTTTCACAAGTATCACTTAGACCTAGATTTTATTGTCCTAGGCTAGGCGACATTTTATTAAGGAAATTGTTTTTAAATCTTTCTTATCACATTATTTGTTCTAAGGCCATCTAGGTTTATTCACTTTTTAGTTAACAACGTGATGTGCCCTTCATGACACACTAGGTGCTCCAAGGGTTCCACTCGCCTCATTCTGTTTCCCTTGCGTGACGTGCCCTTCAGGACGCACTACGTGATCCAAGGGTGCCACTCGCCTCATTCTATTTTTCTTGCATGATGTGCCCTTCAGGACGCATTACATGCTCCAAGGGTACCACTCGCCTCTTGACTGACTTGGTAGACATCAAAAACCCCTGGATTCAATACTCCATCAGGTGATCTTGTGGGAGACTAAGGGCCTCTAAGGAATAAGGCCCCTGCCTTATTGCGCGCCCCTTAGAATCATCGTGAGCGACTGTCGCAGTCTACCCTCACGGCATCGTGGGTCTTCTTGAACTAGGTAATCGTTAACCTATAGTTCGAGCCACGGTGGGAGTGTTAGTAGGATGTGGCAATGCTATTGTCCACACCTCTCCCTCAACATCTCTGATAGTCGTGCATGACCCCTCTACTCCACATGTGAGTCTGGTCGTCAAGCTATCGTCAACCTGCATCATCAACAAATCATGTCAGTAATAAAATCCATAATCATAACATCTAATCAAATGCACATATGTCATATATACAACAATCAAACCCCAATAGTCCACTCCCTGACTCGATCCGGAGTCTAAGGGTTTCATCGATGCCTCTACATCCTCGAGGTCCAATATCTTGCACACTCAGGAGAGACAAGTCAATAGCACCTGTCTATATCAATACAGCAAAATAACAGGTCATCATATCCATAATGCCTCATAATCATAATCAAATGCCCAATAATATAA
>ML791370.1:192495-219324 GCA_009831015.1 Picea engelmannii
ATGGAAGCTACAACTCCCTGTGTTCAAGCACCCACTTGAAACTTTGATGGCACGAATCCTCCATAGCACCTCCCTTCAACCCTGAAATATTAATCTTTGCTTTTTACAACTTTATCACAGTGATACAACATTTATCTATGGATTACCAGTCTCATCGTTGTTCTACTACACTGCTCTGCTCTGCCTGAATCAGTGCCTCTCACCTCGCATCTACTATGCTTTTGTTCTTCTCTCAAATATGCATTTATGTTCCTTGCCTCTTCTGTACTTGTTTTCCTGCACACTGATGCTTCTACCCTCATCAATCACTCTCAACAACAGCACCAACTCTTCTCTATTCTGTGTTTTATACTCTCTGTGCACCTTCTGCATGCCTCATGCGCAATGCCTCTCCATGCTCTTTACAGCGTCACAGTTTTTCCCTACAAGTTGTTCATTGTAGCTCTTCCTTTCTCCTACATCGCTCGACAACATAAGCACTTCACTTCTCTATTATGCATACATTTCTCACGTCGAGTCATCACCTGATCATCATGGAAACTCTTCATCTTCTCTGGCAGTTCTGTTGCCTATGAGTTCATCATCAGTGGTCATTATGTTGAGATTCCTTAGCTTCTCTGGTAGTAGATACTCTTTGTCTTCTATGTCAGTTACAGCTAGTCAATTATGGATTCTTTGTCTTCTAAACCCATTCCTTCATCTGATCATCGAAGGTGACCAATTGCCTAATCAAAAAGGCGCTTCCCAATTTCTGTCTAGTGAGCTCTGGCTCTTTTTCATGATATGTGCTTGGGATATGAGCTTCATGTGACCACGCGATTGCGAGCGCGTCCAAAGGTGACTTATACCAAAATTATTTTTGCCCCACAATTCACCATGAGCCTCCACACGTCCTTTCTCCAAAACTGTGGTTTTGATTAGGGACTGCTCATGAAAAATTAAGGCCCGAGCATGTTTTGGCCCCGCAATGGAGCACGACCATCGATCTCACAATATTGATGATGCTCTTGAATGGACGGTTCATATATGTCCACTCAATTCTGCAAACCGGATCTCCTTTGCGAGTCTGGCCTTTGGGACTTTCAATTCTCAAACTCTTGTTTTCTTCCGGAGTCCATGATCCAACGACATGTGTCCCTTTCAAATCAATGGTCAGGATCTCCTTCATGTCTCCAGACTTCGGAGATATCAATTCTCAAACTCTCGTTCATCCTTCCTTTGATTTTTCCCAGAGTTGACAATCCACTGATGTGTGTCCTCTTTAATCCAATGGCTATCCTTCGCTCTGCGACTTCGACCTTCAGGACTTCGGGTCTTTGGGCGAGTACTGGTGGTAAAAATTCCAAAGAAAAACTCCCGGAGTGACGTAACTCTTGCGTCACTTGATGACGTGTCATGAGTCGAGCAGCTGCCACGTGTCACTCGGATTTGTGATTTCTACGTACCTGAAATGTTGAATCAACTTGACTTGTCATTATCTAATTGCGCCATGTGTCCTTGCTGATGTATTTTTCCACTTGTCCTTGCTGACGTGGTCTGCTACATGTCCTTCTCGAATCAACGGTCCTCATTCTCCCTTTGATCGACGACTATGATCAAATTGCGACTTCGCGTGTCGGGTGTTTGAACGTGAGCCAACCCTGACTCTTCCAACTCCCAATACCCAATACTCTAGATCAATGGCCCACAACCCTCTGTGATCCAACGACCCAGATCTCGTCGAGACATCGCATTTCACGAAGCTGTGTTGCGAGTTGCCTTGATTCTCTCAACTCACTAAACTCTGAAATGCTTCATATCAGGTCAACGGTTGAGATATCTCCCTTTGATCGAAGGTTGTGATCAATATCGTGGACTCAGACTTCATATAAGATCAACGGTCCAGAACCTCAGTGATTCGATG
Organism: Picea engelmannii; assembly: GCA_009831015.1. NCBI lineage: Eukaryota > Viridiplantae > Streptophyta > Pinopsida > Pinales > Pinaceae > Picea > Picea engelmannii. Next base: position 194,399 of record ML791370.1, read on the forward strand.
GCCCAGATCATATCATGAGTTCCTGCAACTCTCACCTTTGACTTCTCTAGCTCGCGAGTCAGTGAAATGTTGATCTCTCGCCACGTATCCTCTGGATCCAACGACCAAGATCATTTCACAACTTCACATATCGCGAGTTCCTGCAACTCTCACCTTTGACTTCTCCAGCTTGCGAGTCAGCGAAATGTTGATCTCTCACCACGTGTCGTATGGATCCAACGGTTCAGATCTTATCGCGATTTCGCATTTCACGGAGTTGGAGGATGGCTCTCGACCTTATCCTCTTCACAGTTATACTGGATACGACAGTTGTTGGTCCTCGGTGCTCAGATCCAACGGATCAGATCTGTACTTCTCCTCTGCGCTTCCTCTGGTCATTGGACTCTGATCTAACGGACATCGGGTATTTTGGGATTGGTGATCTAACGGACATTGGGTATTTTGTCCAGAACCTCGGTGATCCAATGGCCCAGATCATTTCGCGACTTCGCATATCGCGAGTTCTTGCAACTCTCACCTTTGAATTCTCTAGCTCGCGAGTCAGTGAAATGTTGATCTCTTGCCACATGTCCTCTGGATCCAACGACCCAGATCATTTCATGACTTCGCATATCACGAGTTCCTACAACTCTCACCTTTGACTTCTCCAGCTTGCGAGTCAATGAAATGTTGATCTCTCGCCACGTGTCCTCTGGATCCAACGGTTCAGATCTTATCGTGATTTTTCATTTCACGGAGTTGGAGGATGTCTCTCGGCCTTATCCTCTTTGTAGTTATACTGGATCTGACAGTTGTTGGTCCTCGGAGCTTAGATCCAACGGATCAGATCTGTACTTCTCCTCTGTGATTCCTCTGGTCAATGGACTCTGATCTAACGGACATCGGGTATTTTGAGATTGGTGATCCAACAGCCATTGTCGCTCCTCCTCCTGAGCTTTGGCTTTCTCAAATCTCTAAGTGTCAAAGGCCACCTTTGATCCTGTTGTGAGCCTCGATGTATGGGATCTCGTATGCGCTTCTCAAAACGTTGTCTCTCTACATACTCACGCTATTCCTCTTGATATTTTTGAGCTTTCTATTTTGTGTCTTCGTTGTTGTTCTTTCCATGCACACTCTGCATGTAAACTTTCCAATGTCATTGTTTTTCTTTCCATCAATGACAAGCACACTTTTCCTGTAAACATGCCAACAGTTGTTGGACCAACTCCTTTGAGAGTAGCTTCAACCAAGTGGTCTATTATCTCTTCGACCCGATTTGATCAGTATCTTGGAAACCATCCTATAGAGGAGATTTCCAAGCAAGATCCAAAGAAGAACCTATCTTTTGAAAAAATCTCTAGCGTTGGAGGCGATAGTGCTTCCACTCCAAACCCAATTTTCTAGAGACCTATCTGACCAATCTTAAGCTTGTGAGGCCATAATCGGACAAACTAGATACATCCTAAGGTAAGAAATAAAGGTAATAAAATAACTAAATTTATTCAACCATTTTTATTAAAAAATATTCTCAACCATCTTTTATTACAAAAATACAAAAAAAAAAAAATCATACCCTAGCTTTGTATTTCAATTTTATCTTGATCAAGCTAGTAGATCTTGGGGTTTTTGCCTTGTGGGATTTATCCCTACCAAAGATAAATATTCCCTTGTGTTATTTGTTTTATTTAACATCTATTGCAAGGGTTTGTGTGAGAAAAAGTGTACAGATCTGCACTATAATAGTCAATAAAACATTCAGATCTACACTTGGTTGACATCAATAAAGGGTACATTTCGTAAGTTTTACAATCCTAAAATCTTTATTTTAATTTCCATATCTGATTTTCTTAGTATATATTTATTTTTTATTATCATAGAGCATAACTATAACCCAATTGTTGAAATTTTTGGCTGTAGCAAATTTTGGGTTTTGACCCTGGGGGGATTTGAACCCCAATTCTGCAAAAATAGCTGGAAATTAAATTTACAGTATATATGAAGGTTATTGGGCTTAGTAAACACTTATATGTTACTACTCTAACCTTCTAACCCACAGATCTAGTGATTTAATGAATTTTTGCACTTGTGGGAGGCCCAAAAAGGTCATTTTCCTTGTTGTTTTCTTCATTTTACAATGTTTTGTAGGTATGATTTAACAATAAATCAATTAAATTACTCATTTTCATCCACTTTGGTGAGGGTATTCACATATCTTGTCATCCATAAAAGTGGAAACAACATTCCCCTTCTCTCTTGTACTTCATTTCATCATTATTTTGAAGAGTAAGGGTAAGATCAACTTGATGTTTGGTCATTATATTTTCTGTAGTAAATTTATTTTAGAAATCATTAAAAGTAATTACCTCCTACCCCTTTCACCATATCCCATTATTTAAGGCATTGATTTACTAATCAGTTGGGTAAGGTGATTGTGTTGTGTTATAGGGAAGCCTCCCAAAGCCTTTTGAGAGTGAGAGTTGGGCTTGAACAGGGAGAGGGTAGGTGTTGTGGTGAAATTGGGTACCAGTCCCTTGTGTTTCTCCCATAGAAATCTAATACCTTGTAGGACTGCTAGTTTTGGCGGTAACGTGCCCCTTTATGGGAAACAACCTGAAAGTGAGAAACAAATAGAAATATATAACTAAAATGGTGTTGGTTCACCCTCCCTACTAAATTTGACATTGACCACAATATGTATGATGGTAGGAAACCAAACCATCACTTATTTATATAGTTATATACCTTTATCCTTCAACTCAGGTGTGACAACACTTATGGAATGAAAATATAAAAATTATGGAAATTGGCTATGTTACTTTGCCAAGAGGAATGGGGTTGAAGCTCTTTGCGAGCCAATAGCCACCATGTGAAAAGTAAAATTCAACATGTTCCTTGGTTAGTGGTATGGAAATTTATAATGAAAATTTATATTACGATAATTATAAAAGAAAGAATACAAATATCTATGAATAAAAAAATGATTGAAAACACATATTTTATCTTAATAATTAATGCTATATTGACAATGAAGTATGTGAAATATTTATAGAACTAAGTAAACTAAAAATATAATGACATTAGGAGTGTGGGGAAATATTTTTACATGGTTGTTCGTTGTTTTTTCCTTTCTTCCCTACTAACTCCTTCGCCTCAAACAAGTCTCCAAGTGGTTCCCTACTACTTAGATGACGCAAAATGGGCAATCGGTTAAGTTCTTAACAAAAATTAAATATACAATTATAATATCCAACAAAATATGTTGTCCTACAAAAACTGACCAAAATGGCCAATTTACATGTTCAAGGCTGCAATAACACACAACAAAATGAAAATTTAGAAGAAAAGAAGAATAAAAGGAGAAAATGACAACTAGAAATAGCAGAGAAAAAGAACTTGAGGGTTTTCCTAAGGGACCCCTAGACCTCTTGGATGCCAAATATGGCTGGTATGCTTGGCTCCTTCCTGAAATATGCACAAACATTCACATAAAAAAATATAGAAGAGTTTTTAGCAAGTAAAAGCAAGCAAGTCAAACCCAAGGAAATAGTAAGAAATACCTAGTTAACCAATCCCTCCTAGAGATAGCTAACATAACTAGTATCTACAACTACCCCTCAACCCTAAACCAATAAGTATTCAAACCACAATAATAGAAAGAGAACAAATAAGCAAAATCACTAAGAACCCTGGAGAACTCAACAAATCTAAGTTACTATATTCAACAAGTCCCCCTTGATACAAAGGCCTTCCTCTTATTTATAAGAGAAGAAGATGCTAGGGTTAGGTCACAAAACACTTGTCACTTTTAGAAAAGTGACAAGTGGACCAACCAAAAAAAAGGTAAATCAAATCAAATTTGATTTCAAAATTAATTACATTATTATTTTCACAAAGGAAACATTCGGGAAATAAACTTTTGGCAAAAAGTCCTTGAGGAAAAGGAAAAAAAAATGTGCCACGTCATCATTTGCCTTGGGATTTGTGCTCCCAAATGGAACCTTTGATTTCTTGTCATGGTTTTGCAGCTGTAAATTGGTGAATTCATGGTGTCAGAATGACCATTAATGGATGTCAGATTCACTAAGAGAGAAGGCCCATGGCTTGGGGAAAGACTGCTCTACTTTGGAGGGTAGGGAATCATGACATAGGCCATTGAAAGTAAAAAAAAAATCCCATTGTTCGAGAATTTTTCAGACCTATTTGTATGCCCCCCTCGCTACCTATAAGGCCTCCTTGAGTATTGGTGAAGCATGGATTCAATACAGGATTGATTAATTGGCAAAAGCAACCTTGTTCCTGAATACTTAAAAGGTTGATCCTTGCTACCAAACAACCATAATTATCAAATTCCATGCACCCATACTTTATTTTTTTTCAACAACTTCACAATGCCTTCCATTTAACACAAATCGGGCTCAGAATGAGCGAGATATGGTCTTGGAAAGGTCATGGGAAAGTGCTAGTAGGAGGGATGATCTAGGGGGGATTTTGAAATTAAATCTGAATTATGGACTCAATCCAAAATATAATAGTGTACTATATTCCTTCATGGATAGAGCTTAAATCATTGTCCTTCCATTAAAAAAAAATCATCTCCGAAGGCATCCAATCAGATCTCCTTCTAACACCTACCTCTAGGCCAAAATCGGGGTCCTTGGCACTCTTGGAAGTATCACTAAAATTATGGGTTGATTTTGTATGTTTTCCACGGTTGGATTCTACTTCCTATTGCAGTCATCTTGACTATTTGCAAGCTAAAATCCACCTCAAGATGAAGAAGTTATGCAATTAATTTGTCAAGTGTCCCTCAAGGGGGGAAAATGAAATTCTTATAATAATGTTTAAAATTTAAATTTTAACATTTTATTTAGTTATTATTTAATATTTATTTTAATTTTTTATTTTTAAATTTTTATATGTTATATATAAAAACAAAAACAAAAAATTATTTCAGTTGGTAGATCACAAAAATCGTGAAGCACTTAGACACTCGTCGCTAGAAAAAGAGGAACAATCTTGGTGCCTCAAAAGCATAACCATATGGCTAAATGTTGGGGATAATAATACAAAATTTTTCCATCAATACACAAATTTTAGAAGGAACCTTACATTGTCTAGGAGATCAAGGATGAGGAAGGAACAATCATGAACTCATTTGAAGACAAGGTTGAAGTAGGAGTAAGGCACTTTCATAAGCTTTTTAAAGCCCCTAAGGGATGCCCTGTTCAAGAAATCCTGCAAGTGACATCTAAATTCCTAGTAGTGTTCAGTAAGAATATGAACAGAGCCCTTAAAGAGGAAGTGATGAAAGATGAAATTTCAGCATCCCTCTCATCCATGCAAAATGGCAAGAGCCCCGGCCCTGATGGTGTCACGATTGAACTATTCAAAAAAATTTATGACTTAATAAAAAAGGATCTCCTCCTAGTGGCTAGAGAATCTCAAAAAAATGTCAAGATGCTCGAGTCTTTCAACTCTACCTTCTTATGCCTTATTCCCAAGAAACAAAATGGGGAAGTCTTTGGGGACTTGAGACCTATATCTTGTTGCAATGTGTTTTATAAAGTAATAGAAAGGAGGTTGCAGCCAATTCTAAGCAAGATGATCGGAGAGAAGCAATTCGATTTCCTTTAAAATAGACAAATTCACAATGCAGTAGCAGTAGTACAAGAAGTGCTTCATTTAGTTTAGAAAAAGATTGTTAAGGTGGCCATCCTAAATTTAGATCTGTCAAAATCCTATGACAGAGTCAACTGGAATTTTCTCTGATTGGTTCTTCTTTAGATGGAATGTCTTTAAATATGGTTAAATGGATAATGGGATGCAATCAGTCTTCTTCCTTTGTGGTCCTTATCAATGAAGCTCCATCATGTTTCTTCAAAACCTCAAGAGGCCTTCGGTAGGGTTTCCCTCTATCTACTTTTATTTTCTTAATCGTTGTTGAAGCCCTTAGTAAATGGTAACGGAAGCCAGGTCGAGAGGGGAATTAAGAGGTATAAAGTTCTCAAAGAGAGAATTGATGTCACATCTACTCTTCATGGATGACATCTTTTGTTGCATAAATGGATCGATTAGAGACATCGCAACCTTGAAAGGCATTATTGACCTATACTGCCTCTCCACAAGTACAGAAATCAACCTTGAAAAATATTTTCTACTTTTACACAGTTGTACAAAAATAGAAATGAATATCTTCGAGAACATCATCCAGCCCAAGGAAGAACCTGGAGGAAGGTTTTAAATACCTTGGCTTTTTTCTAAAGATGAACTGCTACAAAATTTCAAATTGGAGCTAGCTCATTAAGAAGATTGAAGTAAGAGTGTCAAAATGGGTCAACAAACTCCTCTCTAGAGGAGGGAGACTTGTGCTTTTAAAATTTGTATTGGAAAGCATTATGGTATATTGGACTGCATTGGCAGCCATACCCAAAGGCATCCTCTCTAAAATCAGGAAAACAAGCTTTCAATATCTGTGGCCTGGGAAGAAAAAAAAGGACGGGATTCATCTCGTTAAATGGTTGTCCATTGTTGCCCTAAAGGAATTGGGGGGATGGGGGCTAAAGGATATACATCCCTTTGTGTGGGCCCTAGTAGTCCAAAACCCGTGGAGGCTATCACAATGCAACATTATTTGGAATCATGTTATGCAATCCAAATATTTTTCCAATCTATCCATAGATGAGTGGTTCATACTGCAACGCAAATCTATGATAGGATCTATAGTATGAAAGGCCTTAGTAGCTATGTTCCCCCTTGTAGGTGAATGGACAATATGGAAGGTGGGAAACAAGATGAACATTCAAATCGGTGAAGATCCCTGGATGGGGGTCGGTAATGATTATAAAATTGCAGACCTTCTCCTTCAATATTTATGATTTCATTTTTTTTTACAAACACAACACTCAATCATTCAACCCTCAACCCAGAGGTAGAAGAGAATGGAAATATTCTAACACACTAGGATTTTCTAGTGATATAGAAGTAGATTGGAACAATTTTGTTGGTCTTCTCACCAAAAATTTCATATCCTTAGATGATGAGATTCCATACTCCCTCTATTGGTCTAAGAATTAGAAAGTCGGTGATGTCACTGCCTGTTTGGGCTACAAATCCTCATGTGAGGCTTATCACGAGGGTCCAATAAAATGGTGGTGTGGTTTGAATCAATGCTCCAACTAAATGAAAAATAAATTTCTATTTGGAATTAAACAACAAATTATTGACATGGTATAATGGTCTCAAAAGAGGATGGTGCGGGCCAAATAGATGTGCACTATGCAAAACTCATTCTGAAACTATATCTCACATCTTTATTGATTGTTCCTACTCAGTTCAGGTTATGAATATAGTCAAGGAAAATATGAAACCGAGATCAGAGTGGGACAAAGACAACCTTGAAGACCGAGTTAAGACTTGGATACAATACATATCAGTTCGAATTTATGCAGGTTTACCAAGTATATTGGTCAATAACATATGGTGGGCCCACAACACCAGTCTCTTCAAATATAATCTTATTCCCCCAAAAATCATTGTTAGGATAACTTTAAACCAAGTAGTAGAGTTCAAATCCAAGCCAATGAAGAAGAGTCAAAAGAACCTAGAAATACCAACAACCGATTATGAGGTCCCCTGGGGATACTTCGACATGGCTTGTCAAGGACAACCCCCTCAATGCAGAGTTAGTGTGGTTCTTTATGAAAACCACAATCATTATATGTTTATCATGTATGCTCCAAGAACAAGCACAAACAACAGAGTTCAATTTATCGCTCTTTATACATTGTTGGAAACATCAATTCAAAAGGATATTAGAAAGCTACAGGTTATGGGAGACCTGAAGCTTGTCATAGATTGGGCCCAATGGGAAAACTTGACTCAGAATATTAGGTTGGATCCTGTCATGAGGGACATCAAGTTATCCTTTCAATATTTTGAATGGCTTTCTTTTCACCATATTCTCCATGTACTAAATGTAAAGGTTGATGAACTATCCAAAGAGGCTCTCTCTCTCTCTTTGAAGGAGCCTTTGTTTTTTATGAATACATTGAAGGGGAAGAAGTGGAAGCAATGGAAATTTTCTTGTAACTACCTGTGGGAATAAAATACTATTTAAAGTTTTTGTACAGAGTGTAAAAGTCAGGAAAAAGAGATGATAATAGTGTTGTGTTTTTATTTAGTTTTTGAAGACTATAATTTTGATTTTGAAATAGGTTGGTTAAAGCCACTGATATGGAATATAACACATGTATTCATCACTAGTGAATATAAAAAAAAAATCTTCTAGGGAAAAAAAATAAAATATATATATAAGGATCTAAAAGTAAAAAAATCAAAGTCCTCAATCTCAACAAAAATAGCATCAAGTCGAAGAGCTTGCCACAAGATTTTCAATGGCGCAAATGAAACCTCAAACAGAGTTTGAACGAAGAAGTTATGGGCGGTCAAATTTTTTGTCAATCCAATCAAAGTCAACAGGGTGACTCAACATCCGTACTACTAACGTCAACATGACATCATGATGACGTCAACATGCCAAGGTGGCACCACCCAGGAGGTGACACGTGGTAGGTTGATTTGGAATTTTGGTGGCCACTTGGGCCTATTGATGAGTAACATGTGGCACCCCCAGGTGATGCCATGTGGAACCACCTAGGAATATCTACGTGGCATCCTAACAGGGCAACGAGTGGCAGTGATGATTGCACGAGCTCAACAAATGATAGGGTGCCACATGGCAGCTCCAAAAATCCCAATGAGGGACCGAGACCAAATGTTCGAAAAACATATTACCGGTCGACGTTGAATCCGGTGACTAGACCAGTCGGTAGCCCATATCCTGGCATCATATCCCAAAGTATCCAGCCGGATCCATGCACTGGTCATATCACAAGTGACAGGGGTCTAAAATTGGGCGCCAAAGGTTTAGTCGGGTGGAAAGTTATAACCACCAGTTAAATTTATATGCAATACAACTATATTAATATAGTTAGTAAATTATATTAAAATCATTGCCAAATGGGGGGTCCATGGGGTTCAACCCCCGGATATCCCTAACTATAATGTTTTAAACTATGTCCAATATCCAACCAGTCTTACGACCTTGGTTGGAGACTCCGCCCAAAAACAATCATTTAAACTCACCCTTTTTCAGAGCTCAGTGATCCACTCCCAACACAATACAATGGAATGCTTTTCAATGCAGATACAAAAGCATTAATACAGTCTAGTGGCATGTTTTTCGAGGCAGAGAGCCCAATAGGGGCCTAGAGGTGACGATGTTGGATTAAGATGATTTGACAATCGATTTTTCACTACTCCTCACCACGAATTCACTGGTGTGGTCGGATTTTGCGTCAGAGCAGCAGATCTGAAGGCCATTTTTCAGACTTGAGGTATAATGATGTATTTATGCCAATTTTTATTGTTGAGATAATATAAATCCTCTCCACTTCGAAGCGGGCCTTGAGACATAGTCCATTCTTGGGACGAACTCCATTATCATGTCTTGTGTTCTTTCTCTCCTTTTCATCTTGTCTCCATGATTATGTCCTCTTTAATGATGTTGCACATAAGATTTCATTTACACTCTTTAATTTAATTATTTTAATAAGTCATCGATGAAAATATCTCGGATCATGTTGGTATCAAAGTGGTCTTCTTTGACTTGAATTGTGAGTGTGAATACTTACCAGGGCCAAGCTCAAAGCAAGTGAAGGAAAACTTAATACTTTCAACCCAGATATTGGACATGCAACTTGAAGAAGGAAAATGGGAGATGAAGAACTTCTTACAAAGTATGAGAAGAATTTTCACAAGGCTTTCTACCGCATGTTAGATATGGTAGAGAAGTCATTTGTAGATTACGAGAAGAGAGTTGCAAAGAAGGAGAAGAAGAATAAAGTTAAAGAAGAGGATAATGCGAACTAGGAAAATGGAGAAGACCCTCCTGAGTCTCCATCACCATCTTCAAGTTCAAGCTCTTCTTCCTCTTCCTCTCATTCTCATCCTTCTAGTTTTCATCCAAGTACTTCTAAAAATTCATTGTTGAAACTAGATGTGAAATTTAATTTTTTAATGGAGAAGCTAATGCAAATAAGCTTAATAATTGGATCAGACAAATCCAAGTTTATGGTTGTGTACAACAAATCGAAGAGGAAGAGGCAAAGATCAAGTTGGTTTCTCTTCAGCTGGAAGGAAAAACCCTTGTTTGGTGGGAGAGCAAACTTCAGAAAGGTAGCAAGCATAATGGTAAACTCCTTTCTTCATGGTTTGAATTTACATCTGCATTGAAAAAGTAATTTTATCCATTGGGTTATGTTCAAAAAGCCATGATGGAATGGAAAAATCTAAGACAGGGTAAAGGTCTGAGTGTTCAGAGTTTCACAGAGGAATTTAGGAAACAAGAACTTGCATTAAATATTCCTTTACATTCTCATGAAACTTTGATGAAGTATATTGGTGCACTTCACAATTACATTCGACATACATTATTATTTTTTAACCCCACACACTTATATGAGGTGTGTGTGCAAGTCACTCACCTTGAAAGAAGGGGAAACAATGTATAGGACGATCACAAGCATTCAGAAGACCATTTCAAAAGGAAAGGCAAAGGAAAGGATAAGAGGATAGCTACAACAAAGAAAGAGGGAGAAAAATCATCCTGCACTCATTCCCGGAAGGATGGGCACGATGATGAGCACTGTTGGAAGTTGAATCCATAGTTAAGACCAAAGTGATTTGGTGGCCAAAGGAAGCAGAAAACTGTTGCTACCATGCAACAAGACCTAGGTTCTGACTTGGGTGATGAGGAAAAGATCACATCGGTTGGATTACAAGGAAAAGTTTCCTTACATACTAGTTCAAGTTACAAAATTCCATCTCTTAGAAATGATGAAAGAAGAAGTGAATTATTCCACATAAGAGTAGTGACAAAGCACACAAAAGTGGAAACTTTGTTCGATCCAAGTTCACAAGTTAAATTGATATCTGAAGAGATTGTAAAGAAATTGGGATTAACCACAACACCTCACCAAAAACCTTGCCCTCTTAGTTGGTTGCATGATAATGCAAAACTTCAAGTTACTAGTTAGTGTAAATTGAGGTTTTCTATTGCTTCTAAGCTGATAGATGAGGTTGGTTTGGATGTGGTTCCTTTGGATATCTTTGGTATTGTATTAGGGAGTCCTTATCTTTATGACAGAAAAATAGTTTTCTTCTGAAAAGAGAAAAAATATCATCTCACAAAAGATGGAGTGGAGTATATTGTTAGAGCTCACAACATAGAAGCTAACCCATCACTTATTAGTGCAGGTCAAATGAAGAGAACTATACATACTTGCAATAATCTTGTGCTTACGATTGTAAAAAACAAAGAGCCTGATAATTCTAATGCTCTCGATGCTCTTAATCCTTTACATAAAAATGAAATGCTTGAGATGAGACAGGTCTTTCAGTGGGGAGGCAGATAGAAAAGGGACTTATACACTTTGGGAGAAAAGATCAACCCCGCACCAATACTAGCTCTACCAGACCTTCAATGACCATTCAATATTGCAACCAATACTAGTGAAGATTCCATGAGAGCAAATATACTTTTTAGACCTCTTAGTTTTGCATCTATTGTTTTGAACAATACTTATGTTAGCTATGTTGAAAAATAGACTTTTGATGAAGTCTTCAAAGATGTATTTGAGAGGATAATCCATGGCTTGCAAGTGAAAATATTTTGGTTGCAAGACAAACTATTCTACCATTTGGGTAAACCTTGTATTCCTACCATTGTGAAAATGCATGTAATTGGAGAAGCTTACACTTCTCTTGTATTTGGGAATTTTGGGGTAGAGATGATTGTAATGTATTTGTTGAGGTTATATTTGCCTTGAATGAATGTAATTGTAACCATGAATGTAAAGGGGTGTGTGTTGTGCATTTTTAAGCCCACTATAGAAAATTGGGGTTGTACACACCACTCCATGTTCCTTCTCATCCTTGGAAGAGTATCTCCTTGGATTTTGTAGGGGGGTTTCCTATGTCAAAAATCGGTCATGAGTACTTTCATGTAGTAGTGGATAGGTTTAGCAAGACATTTGTCTTGATTCTATGTAAAAATCATATCACTACTGAGCAAATTGCTCACCTTTTCTTTCAGCATGTATGGGTCCACTTTGGACTACCCACATCCATTATCTCGGATCGAGACACTCGATTCCTTGGAAATTTTTTTTAGTAGAATGATGAACTCCAAGCTGAAGAGGAGTACTTATTTCCATCCACAGATCGACAGATAGACAGAGGTTGTTAACAAAAAAATGGCTCACTTTCTCTAAGGTTCCTACAACAAACATCCAAGTTGTGGTATGATAAGCAAATAGATGATCACCAGTTTCAAGGGGGAGATCAAGTGTGGTTCCACATCAACAGAGTTTGGTTGAAGGGAGAAGGAAAGAAGCTCAATCCCATCAAGTATGGACCCTTCACCATATTAGGGGAAATTGGCAAAAATGCCTTTCACCTCGATCTACCATCGTACATGCAGATATAATCAGTTGTGAACGTAGAGAATCTAAAACTTTATGAGCCTCCAATGATCATGGATTAGCGGGAGAGTGTTTCAGTACCTTCAGTGGACGAGTTTTCTTTTGAGGACTTGGAAGAGTTAAAGGAATATATCATCCTAGACAAAAGGATGAGGACTTCACGCAAGGGTGATGTTGAATATCTTCGAGTGGGCCTTAAGGGCACACATCCAAGTAAAGCACGGTGGATCGAGAAAGATAAAGTGAGGGAGAAATTCCCTCACCTTTATGTTGACTGATGAGGCTTTTGGATACCCAAAAGCTTGTTAGTGGGGAGGAATGATCCAGGAGGATTTAAAAGGACAAAAATTCAAATTCCTCAAATATCAGTAAAAAAATAGCGTCAATTCGAAGATATCGTCACAAGCTTTCCAACAATGCAAATGACACGTTAAACGGAGTCTGAACGAAGAAGTTATGGGCGGTCAAAGTTTTGGTCAATTGAGTCAAAGTCAACAAGGTGACTCAGCGTCTGTACTACTGACATCAGCAACTGACTGTGAAAAGATGATGTCATGATGACATCAACATATCGATGTGGCACCACCTAGGAGGTGACACGTGACAGGCTTATTTGGACTTTTGGTGGCTACTTGGGCCTATTGGTGAGTGACACATGGCACCCCTAGGTGACACCACATGGCACCAGCCAGGAGCCACCACACGGCATCCTGACAGGGCAATGGGTGGCAGTGATGACTGGACAAGCTCAAAAAATTATAGGGAGCCACATGGCCCAATCACAAGGCACCACGTGGCAGCCTTGAAAATCCCAATGAGTGCTCTAGACCGAATGTTTGAAAAAAATATTACTGATCAACACCGAATCTGATGAACGGACCGGATGGCAGCCCATATCCTGACTTCAAATCCCAAAGTATCTAGCTAGATCCGTGCATCGATCATATCACAAGTGGAGGGGGTATAAAATTGGGCACCAAAGGTTTCTTCGGGAGGAAATTTATAAGTACCGGTTAAATTTATATGTAATACAACTATATTAATATGGTTGTTAAATTATATTAAAATCGTTTCCATATGGGGGGTATGCGGAGCTCGACCCTCAGATCTCCCAAACCATCACATTTTAAATTGGTATGTGGGGCTCGACCCCCAAATCTCCCAAACCATAAGGTTTTAAATTAAGTCTGCCATCCAACAGGTCTAACGACCTTGGTTTGAGACTCTGCCAAAAAAAACCATTCCTCAATAACACCCATTTAACCAAGGATTCAAACATAGGTCCAGTACTAGGACCTTCAAAGCTACTACAAGACACCTTAAACCCATGTTTTACTCTCTAAACCACCCCTATCCACTTCACAGCAGCACACACGATATGATAGATAGAAAGGAATAATACAACTATACTACCACTTTTAGTACTTGACTCCTTTATAACTCTTGTTCCTCTTCTTAAGGTGTATTATCTCTTGTTGAAGAACAGGACCTATTGGTTATTCAAATCATTTTTCATTCTTATGAGAAGAGACAACTACACCTCCCTGCTAACCTTCTCTCCTCGAAACAATAACTATTGATTTCTCTCTTTACAATAGATAGGGAACATAATTTAGAATGAAAGCTACAAAACTAGAAAGTAGGTAGGAACAAACAAGGAAGCCTGCTATAGAAAACACCCCAGTCAACCCAAACACCGAGACCCCTCTATTAGGTAAGTATGCTTTTGGATAAATTATTAAGAGTAGGGGATATTAAGTTGTCTCTCAAAGTAGTTAAGTATGCTTTTGGAGACTCTTAGGAGATATAATGTATTCTTTAGCTGAGAGACTCTTTAGTATAAATTAAGTATGCTTAAGTAGAGAGACTCCTAGGAGATATTAAGTCTCTTTAGTTTATAGAAATGTTAGGATAGATTTAGTATGCTTAAAGTCTAGGAGATATAAAGTCTCTTAAGTAAATATTACTCTTGAGCTACAAGGAGATAAGTGAGAACTTTAGTTAATTCAAATCTTAGATAATAGATGGCCATGATAGATCATATCGAAGGGACCCAGAACATCAGATATAGATTAGATTTCAGAATAGAAACCTGGTTTCTCCTCAACAATCATGCATCCTACCCACCATAAGGCAAGGAATATATGTAGAGTACAATAGACTCCATCTTTAATATATTTTTTGCTTATAGATTTATGGAGATAGAAAGTCTCAATAACTACTCACTCACACAACTAACTAACCCTCACCTACTCGGATTTAAGAGGTTCTCTTCTTAAGGAATCAATTTAGATTGTTGAAGATAAAGTAGCTCTTGTTTAATTAAATGATACTCTTGTTCACTAACTATACCTATTCTTTCATAACAATAGGAAAGCTCGATGAGGAGAGCACCTAACCCAAAAGTGAGCTTTGATACTCAACCTAAGAGTAGAGTGTCTTGCCTTTATCTCTTACCAAACCCCGATACTCATCCAGGTAGTGCAAGTGCAAACCCAAGTTACATATATTCATTTACTCTCTGAAACAGCTTGAGGAAATAACCTTGGCATTCATTCTCTTTCAAAAGCAGTCAAAACCATTAGCTTCAATCAATCTATTCATCGGGACCATTCAATCAATCAATGAAATCAATCAGGTGAAGACATCCATTCATTCATCGGGTCCATCAACCAAACTATTCATCAAGTTCATTAGGAGGCTCATAAGGTTATTTAAGCTCATTAAGACATCTATTCAATTCATGCATTGTTCAATAACAAGACCTATAACAAGAGGAGATATTCTTTATGAAGAATACCATCAAGACATCTAGCAAGTGTTAGGTGAATACATGACATCTATCATGTTCATTTAATCCATGCAAATTCTCTCTAATTCATAAGTTGATTGACATCCGATTATAATACAATATTTTCAACCATATTCAACCATCATTCACTCCATCAATCACTCATCTTTACATATGGAATTAAACTCCATCATGAACTAGCATGTCTCATATATCACATCGTTTCCAATTCTCCCTATGATTCAGATAGGAACATATGCAGATTATTATGCGATATTTCGAGATAAAAAACCAGAAGAAAACTTGGCTTCTCATATAAAAGAATTATCGTCCCTTACGAAGGAATGAATACCTTGTAGTATAGAGTATGTTTAGATCTTCTATGATTAGTATGAGGTTTAAATATTAGATAGATACATTAGATTGTTGTTCTTAAGTAGGTATGTCTTCTTTAGTAAAGGGTTCTCTCCTTAAGGGATTAGGAAGTAGCTTTGGGGTATTAGATTTATTTCTATTACTTAGAGGTCTTAGATAGGTTAGAGTCTTCTGAATGGATAGTCTTCTTTAATAATTAGTTAGTCTCTTAATTATATTGGGCATTTTTTTATATTTTTTTTTTTGTTTGTTAGTTTGTCCGTGACTTGTGGGACTAACCTATGGCTGAGAAACCGTGACTCAAGGGCATATAAGCCATCAAAATCACTCGGGGATCGCACCCGACCTGAGCCACACCAACCCTTAACATGGCTGGATTTTTTTTCCCCGCGGGTTTCGAACCGGTGACTTTAACATCACGGAGTGCCTTAACAGTACACTCCATCACCGACTGTCCTACACCTCGGAGACTAGGCATTTTTTATATTAGGACTTAAGATATTAGGTATTCTTTAGAGAGGAAGAAGGTATTTAGGAGCTCCTTAGGATCTAGAAAGTATCTTAAGGAGTAAAGTCTCTTGATATTAATTAGGAGATATAAAGTCTCTTTATATTAAGTCTCTTTAGGTTAGGAGATAGAAAGTGATCAACTTTAGGAAATACAAATCCACGATAATTTCTCACCATGATATAACATACCAGACGGGCTTCTAACATCGAATAGAGATATTCTCTTTTCTTAGATCAACCACCCTTTCTCCTACATATGGCTTAACCACACCCACATGAGGAAGAATAAGGCTTGATATTGTATCTTATTCTTTAGGCTATATATATTCTTTTAGAAAGAATTAATAGAGATATTAATAATTAGTCAGTAGGTATAGGAATAGAAAACTATTGAGTTTGAATCCTACTAATTATTATTTTTCCTTATTCCCTAATGAATTAAATGCACTCTAACCTTACGACCTGACCTAGCAAATAGATTACTAGCAATACAAGGTTATGCTAGAACTAGCTTCACTAAGGTCATCCACTGACTGTACCTTTTTTCTTACTTCTGGAGAACTTGGAATCTTTTCAGAGCATGGAACTCAAAGGATTTCGCTGAAAATTTGGTTGATGAATCATATTCTACAACCTGTTGCATATATCTATGATTACAAAAACAAAGAGCAACAAGATGGAGATGGGTGTTGATAGGAAGAAGTCAAAGGACCTAACTAGTTAACCCAACTTGCATCTAAAAGGGTTGTTCTCACTTGCATGATTGGAGTTGTGTGCATCTTGCTCTAATATCGACTCAGAACAGATGAGGCAGACAACCTGCACTGATTATTTTTTGTCCAAATTGAAATTCCACAAGTTTAGAAAAGCGGAACAACACAATATTCTAAAGGATTGCTAAATGAAGAATATGTGTTGCATGCACCTAATGATCTCCCTCATGCAGAATTGAAAAGGTGTTCGAGGGTCAAGGTTGGAAATAATCAGTGGATGTTGGAGGAGCCAGGTGACCGGAACAATATTTGATGAGGACTATGAATGGTGGTCAAGCATAGGCTCAGTAAAAGATCATGCTAACCAAGAAATGTGTCGAAGCATTTAATTGGCCACTTCATAGATCAATAGTTCACCAAGCTGCAATTTGAAGGTAACAAATCATAAGACCTGTACGTTTCACAATCCTTCATTGAATTGTTTACTCTGAACATGAAAAATCACAAGCAGGAATGAATTATTACTTGTTATAGATCAATTTTTCCATTGTTTGGGCATGCCTGGGAAGTGAATCAGCTGGAATTCCCAAATAAAATTCTTCATAAGTAAACCAGCTCTTGTTGTACTATACTTCCCTGTTCTAGACCCGGATAGAGTTTGATACATCTCTTTCACAATCTTTGAATTGTCTGATATTTAAGTCACTCTAAGTGTGTAACGACCCTTGATTATTAAGTATAATTAATTTAATAATATAATCCAAAAATATTAGCTAAACTATATTTATGTCTTAAAATAACATTTCTAATTGATTATTATTAATTAGTTATTCATGATGGTTAAGGATTAATTTAAGTATTAATTAATTCATTAATTAATAGAGTATTAAATAAAAGGTGGATAATAAAATATAATATTAAATTAAGTTAYRTATCCCACAAGGGATAACATATTAAATACATGAGGATAAAATAATAAAGGAGGGATAAGGGTATTAACGGCRGAAGGATAAGGGGTAATAAAGGAGTTAGGTAGGGAGTTAATGGGGGAGGAGTGTCGGTGAAGGAGGAATAAGGAAGGAAAGGAGTTTGGGGAAGGGGGATCATTCTACGGGAGTGGAGAAGGATTTTGGGAGCTCTGTATTGCAGAGAGGGAGGTGAAACATTGGGAGTATTAGTGCACTGGGGTTGCTGGGGGTTTTGGGCTTGGAGGGCCAGGATATCCGTTGATATCCTGGGGCTAGGGAGCTAACTAGTCGGCAGGGAGGACGGTTTTGGGTAGTGTCCTAAAGAAGCGGGAAGGAAGCAAGCTGTGGACAACAGGAAGGATTATTAGCATCAGAGTTAAGGTATTTAATTCAAATTTATGCATTGTTTTAATTAGATTTATTACTCATTGATAAATTTTACTTGCGTAAGTGTTGAGAAAATTTGGAATTATTCTTCTTTTATAAACCTAGTAGAAATTACTATACATTTGGTAGAATTACTAGATGTTAATTTAAAACCAGCCTTTACAAAGTGCAGACAAGGAATTCCTGCATCGAACTTCCCCATTGACACTGTGAATCTGCACATGTACATGGGAAACATTTTAGCAGTAAATGGTTTCTAAGATTATTGTTGAAGTGCCCCATCATTCCTAAATGCTATGGCAGACTCAAGCATTAGACTCTTGCTTGCATTGCCAACTTCATAAGGATTTTACCTAGGAGAAAGCAATTTCTTTCGAAAAGAGGATCTAGTGGCAACCAAAGGTTGAAGGGAAAGTAACTACGGGATTGTCACCATGGATCAAAGGTTTAGGGGTGAGTATACATGTGACTGAAGACAATTCTGGTGATCGTACTTTTTGGAAATGAATGATGGTGAAATGTTTAGTGCATACAGGAAGAGGTTTCAGTCTAAGTGGTTTTCACCAGTTGCAATGCAAAGGGAATGTTGATATCACTAGCGTGAGTCTAGTGGGAAGCTTGTTCGTGATATTGTTGATGATACAATGCATCCTAGAGTGGATATTTTCTACACATGAGATTGTGGAGAACCAAACACTTTCTATGAAAAGTCCCTATCCTAATTCTATTGAATGTTACCAGCCATGTTGATGCACTATCATTCTGAGCATAAAAGATCATTCGAGACTAGTAGGGTAGGATTGTTATATGTGACGAAGCATGGGGTAACTGAGGATCAGAGGAGCACATATTTTCCAGGAAAATCATTTTGGCTACAGCCCTAGCATAGGTGTTTATTTCGGGACCAAGAACCAGTTACACTAAGGATCAAGGAGGGAAGAGTGTGGTGAAATGGTGTAACAACCAAGTTTCAAAGACCTCAAGACAAGCTACTGACATATAAGCCTTTCACTAAGATCTTGGCCTCCTCAGGCAGGGAGAGGGGGAGAGGACAAGAATGCAAGTGATTATCCAGGGGATAGAAGCTATCAGAATGAGTCTTGGGTCTGTAAAGTGCAACTGCATTCGGTCAACAAAGGCTACTGGATCTTATACCTCTACCCTTTATGATGCTAGCTTGGATGCGAGGACTCCAACTGGAGACTATACTACGGGCATTGGATCCTTACTTTATCTCCATCTCGAACTTCTCCCATATTCTCTGTTGGTGGTTCTGAGTAAACCCTGGCTGCTTCCACCTCTTTTGATAGGATTTTCCTACCTTAGGACATACCTTCATGTCTATGGACATATTGAAAGGTGTACCCGCCTATGGACGTATTATCGAAGTGTGCTTACTCCAGATTGCTAGATCACTACAATTTGTTTCGATCGATTATTCCCCTGGGATTTATATGAGAAATGCATGTATGATGAGTCGCATGGAGCACAGGGAGGGAGGTCTTCATCTAGGTATTGCCAAGGTATCACCCCCCAACAAGATACAGGGGACATAGAGAGAAATGGATGCTACACCAAACACCAGACATAGGTACTACACCCAAATACATCCAACAAGAGATAACAGCCCACCTAAGGATAACATCTATAGTTAACCATGCTACTCATAGCCATAGATAGAGCATGTAGAGGGATCGGATAGGGATGATCATGTGTCCAATATTATAATGGTATTTCCCAGCAGCAAAGACAGGACAACTAGAGACAGGCTAGGGGATAACCTTAGTAGACCTTCTTATAATAAAGAGAGCACACGGACTATAAAGAGCACGGGCTTAGAGTGTAGGTAGAGCCTAGCATTGAGAGCTTAGCTCGGTACATTTTCAGGGGTTTAAGAGCAAGGCTTGGCCTAGAGAGCGTGGATTGAGAACCAGCTTGGGTTAGAGAGCTGGAGAGCTTGGGTTTGTGGAGCAAGCATCAAGTTGAAATCCTAGTCGATTCCTGGGTGTTGGGTTTATAGAGAAATACCTAGAGAGAAAGGGTGAGATATCTCGACTTGGATCGAGAGTTGTACCTATACCTGTTTATCGGGAGCTTGGGATTGACTTTTCTCACTTCATTACCTAAGACATGGGCAAGGCCTCCCAACTCAGAGCCTTGGGAAAGACTTACCTAGTCGAATAAAGACTCACTTGGGTTGTTAACAGCGGCTTGCCTGCCTATCTCCACTATGGGATAGACGTTCCTGGCTTGTGTGTGGGGAAAGGCGGAATGCACATGCCCCCATATAAGGCTCAGGCTTGCCTCTCTGGTGGGGACAACCTTTTAGGTACCCTTCGGAAGATATTAACGGGGGTGATCCATCGGAGTTGGCTGAGCACTGGAACTTACGGTCTGGTCGATGGGGGAGCCAGGCGTGAAAGACTATAGTTATAATACTCCTACTTGAGACTGGAGGATGCGTCGATTCGAAAGGTCATGTATGCTACACTTTTTGTTTTTTCAATAACTCCCTCCCATCTATAGAGTTTCTTTCAACCAACTGTAGACTAGACTCTGGAATATCCTACTGTATCTAATATGAATCCCAAAGAATCAACAATGGTAAGTCCCATAGTTTATCTCCCTCTTGGATTTCTATTGATTGAATTGACTTGATTGATTGGTTACTTGATTGGATAGATAGTGATAGTTGATATATTATTAGTTGATGAATAACCAATAGTTTATGTACCTGTGTTTCTATTGTGTATCTCCCTGCATGTAGAAATAATTTTGTAGAGTCGGCGAAGAGGATCCATGGTAGTGCACTGCGTTTTGTTGTAGCATGGTTGTGTTCGGGTACACTACGTTTTTAAGGTGTGAGGTCGTGGTCAGGTTGTACGAGGTCATGGTGCAATTGAAGAAGTAGGTGTGAGGCAGAGTTGTAAGGGTGGGGCCTGTGTTTTTGAAAGGGCAAGCCTTGACCAGGTGAAGTAGGTGTGGGGAGAGTGTGTGTTGGCGGGGGGGGAAGGATTGCATGGTGTATGGTGGGTAATGTATTTTCATAGATAGATATTCTTGAAGTGTATTTATCCCCATATTTCCATCATGTATTGCTCTTGTTCATTGCTTGAGATTGGTTTGATAGTTGATTGGTTTCTGTTGGTTGATGGTTTCTGTCTTGATGTTGTGTGGATGGAAAGCTAAGAAAGAATAGATGTGAAGTCACCTAATATTATTCCTGTATTTAAGTGAAGAGAATATTAAATTGAAGTGGTGAAACATGTAGGTTAGTTGATTGATCTTGTAGTTGGGTGAGTATCTTGTTTGTTGTATTGTGTCTAGATATATCGTTGATAGAAATAGATATGATTGTGTTGGTTGATGAGAGATCTAATTGGTTGGTTGTTAGTGGATTCGATAGATTGTGATATGTCGTATTTTGAGAGAGATAGTAGTTCTGAGAGATGGTAGTGGTTCTAGCTAATCTATGGTTGATGGGAAAAGATTATGTATTATGGGGAGTTGTGTTTACAGTTGTTTGTCGGATGCTTGAGAGATTTCTGTGTTCGATCTCATGGTCATGGTAAGATTGATAGTTGTGGGAAATTGGGAATATAAGTTGTTGTTTCCTTCTGTATTGCTTTGGCATTGTTCTGGAATCTGTGGTCTGGGGAAGCTAATTAGGTGATTTGGGTAAACTGGTTGATCGTCAAAATGCATGAGAATGGGAGTATAATTTGTATAAGCTTGTTTGTTGCAGTTGTTGTTCCTATTGTTTGATGTTGTGTTGTTAGTTGTTAGTTGGTTAAGATGTTTATTTCCTATTATGTTCTTTCTTGCAATATAATATGTATATTGATTTATAGAGATCGAATATCACATAGAAATGTCAGTATCATAGGTATAGGGATGTTTTGATGTAAAGATTAATTCTCTAGGTGTTCACAGAAGCCATTCACTTAAGCTCGTTCACTAACTGACGACATTCACTCACAGCACGAAGTTGTTCACTAACTGAAGCCGCCTGTGAAATACGTACAGTGAATGAAAAGGTGGCTACACAAAGGCGTTACGAGGAGGTGCTACGAAGAGGTGCTACGAACGATTAGGTCCTACCTAGAGGGTGTACCCAGAGGTGCTACCATCATCCCATTACAATTTACTACAACGATGTTATATACTATTCACCTATTGAGCTTCATACGCCATGCAGTTTCACATACGCCATATGGTGTTCATACACATTACAGAGAAAAGAGAGGTTTCACACACCACACAGAGAACTAATAACACACGCCACATAGAGAACGAGGTAGAAGGAGAGGGAGGAAGAGAAGGTAGAAAGAGAAAGGGAAGGCATGAGGCAAGGTATATGGATCCTTCCATCCTTCAAAATCCAAGGGCTCATTCCATCCAAAAGAGGATAAGGGTAGCGATCTGATCCATTATTAAAACAACCATGAGCTGAAAGCGATTAACTGGGTAAGCTATTTGATCTACTCTACAACTAGGGCTCTACGACTACAACTCTACGAATGGTAGGTGGCTTATGGAACCAGCAAACTTGGATCTGGAAAATTCGAACCTGGCAAACTCGGACTTGGAAAACTTGCACCTGTTCATTCATGTCACACCAACCTAATGTAGGTTGTCGTATGACCAACTGGCGTATTGGATGTCCCTTGATCAATGTGGGACCATGGGAGTGGGCTCTATAACTGACCGGGAGGTAAGTAGCAACAAGTTAAGCCAATATCTCATTCATTCATGTATCGTGGGGTTGGGGTGCTACCTTGGCTAATAGAAAGAGAAGGAGAGGGAGAAAGATAAAGGGAAGAAGGATAACCTGGGTGATGCAGGCGGTATCATGAGCCTAGTTGTGTGATGCAGTGGTCCCTTTTTATTGTCATTGCATGACCTGACTAGTTCACTCGTTCGTTCGTTGTGTCTGAATGGTTGTTGTTTAGGGAAATAAAAACAACTCAAACCAAGATTTTCGTCAGGTTGTACCATGTGTAGCCTCATGGTACTTGTCCGGGAGAGAGGGGGTTGGGGGTCCCCGAGCCATAGTTTCCTGTCTATTGTATCTATAAACTAGAGCAAGGGTAGAGATGAGGCAGGACAGGAAATGCAAGGCAAGGTAGGGGTAGGGAGAGGTACAAGAAGGGATATGGGCAAGGAGGGAGGGAACCAACCCACTCAACCAACCATAGGGAGGTTGAGGAACGTTAAAAGCGAAGTCTGACCCAAGGAGGGTGAGATACGAGCAGGGAGAGGTACAATTAGGTTCTCATTGTTTTATAGGTTCATTTGTTGCATTCTATCATTCCCAACTCATTCCTTCTCTCCTTCACATCTCTATCCTTCCCCGAGTGAATACAGACAACTCATGAAGGGTTGAATCGGGGATGGGACTACCAACCATTAGTTAAGACAACTAATAAAGGGTAGTGCTTCTTCTCTCCTTCTATACTTCCCATCTAGGTATGAAGTGAATACATCTAATCACAGAGGAAGGGACTTATCTCTTGAACAGGGATGTGAATCCATCTCTCATGATTTCATTAAGTGCAGTTCATACATCTATACTGAAGGGCATGATTTAATCTCATTCCCATCTATACTGAAGTGCGGTCTCTCCTTCCCATCTATACTGAAGTGCAGTCTCTCCTTCACATCTATCCTTCGGGGATTAAGAATGGAATCAAGCTTCAGTATGATTGAAGTTCAGAAGGGGAAGGGTCACAGGTCAATGTAGTCCTTCAATGAAGACAGATAGACTGATATGTGAAAGCTGGCTTTAGCTGCAGTTTTATGTGGGGTTCAAACAAGCTAGTATTGATCTTTCTCTGTAAATTCATCTGATTAAGACAGATACAATTAAAGGTACCAATATTGATAGGATGGGGTGGAACCCCAAAAGCTTCAAGGTAAAGTTTGATATGTTTCTGATTAAACCGTCTTGATAGGATGGGCATGGGATGGACCAGTGAAAGTTGAATTCTATGCTTTCCTAGCTTTATATTAGGGGAAGTACAGTGGGATGTGAACCAGGTACCAATATTTATATGATGTGATGGGAAGAGCATACAGTGAAATCCCCTCTCTGGATCTTTCCCATATCTTTATTTATCTGTATGCTTTATATGATTAACCTATGGATTCCTCGGAAGCTTTATCTAATTAAGGTCATACAGTGATGGGACCGATGAAAGCCCATCTTTGGATTTGTATCTTGACCCGTTAAATCCCACCCTGTAATCAAGGCATCTACATATTCATGCACCCACCACTGGACTTTTCTGTTTCGGTACAGACGGGATCTTAACGTGGTTTTATCCATGACATTTATATATTTATGCACCCACTATTGGACATAGAGTGAGAGATGTATGCACTTACCATCCATTGAGAGATGTGCCTACCACTGGAAATTTAACGTGATTCGATCATAACATTGTGATATTTACCCACCAGCGATTCAATGTGATTGACTGCCCGCCCCTTCACATGTGCTAAAGTCTTCCCTAGAACACTTGCAGAGGGCAACTTACTCCCTCATTACTCCTTTCACCTATGGGAACACTTAGCCCAACCCTTACTATATATTACTTACTACATATCCATATTACTCCTAAAGGGTTCCCCTATTGTTTATGGGAGGCTCACCCCCCCC
>ML791370.1:237928-255486 GCA_009831015.1 Picea engelmannii
CGAATGGTAGAACAGTCGTCTCAAATACCTTTACGAAAAAGGTGGTAACAATCTATCTATAGCTATAGGGAAGAGACTACCGTCGTTCGGGATCGGGATCAGGGGTTCTTGTACAAATAGGGACAGCTCGAAGAAAGCGCCACATGCAGAACTATCTGGATCAAATTTTGTTCAATGATGAGAAAGGAGCCCGGGCGACTCCCTGCAATTTAATCTATCCATTAAGAATATGAGCAGGGGCGTATAGCACATATACGGGCATGTGCATATCTATCTATTCCCATCCATGTGGATATTTGTCTATATATTTCAACGTATATCCATCCACACCCCTATAGATATAGAGATCTATCCCACCTACATCTATCTATCTGCATATATTGTCAATACATATTTGTAAATTTATCGCCCGCAAAGATCATGCAAATGGATAGATACACATGCCTGTGCCCATCGCTTTTAAGAGAGGAAACACTCACTCAAAGAAATCTAAAGGCAGATGTTTGACTAACCCCAAGAAGGGCCAATCAAGGAGGCTACCTTGGGTGAAGATATATGTTCTCTATTATCTGAATCTAAGAAGAGCCAATCAAAGGCATGCTATTTTCGCGGTCGGTAAAAGACTATAGACAATAGTGGGGCTATCCATCACTATAGCCAGAACATGGGGCACAACCTCTTTATTGGGATAAGAAGCTCCAGCCCAGCATCTGTGCATGGTATACGCATCTATGTTATGTGCGCCTCATGCCAATATAATGTATATATACATATGGTCTGGATAATCTATGCCTATCAAGAAGAAATAGAAGGATATGTATATTTATCTGTCTCCATATGCAAGTCTATGGCATGATACAGTATGATCGATATCCTAGATGGCATGTTCTATATCTAAGGTAAGCAGTCAATGATGATTCGTGAGCAAGCCAAAGATCCATACTCATAGGCAGCAGCATAGGTAGCAGAGACAAATATAGCTAGAAAAGCACATGTAGTGTATGTCGTTGATCCAGTCGAATAAGCAGTTGACCCAGTACCAGTTCATGTCGTTGACCTTGTTGATCGAGAGCCATAAGCATTCGTTGAAGCAACACGAGCAGTTCCAGTAGTATATCTAGCAGTATACCTAGGAGCATATCTATAAGCATACCTAGCAGCAGAACCAGCAGAGTTCCTTCGCTATTCAATTCCGGGTCCTATTGAAGCAACACCACCGGCCACTAGAGAGGCAGCATATGGGCAAGCAGATATAGAGGCAAAAGATCGAGCAACAAAAGTAGACCCTGTCGTTACAGCAACAGCAGTTTCTCCACCAGCCTTAACCGATGATCCAGTCGTTTCTTATCTTGATCTTGATCCAGTCGATTGTGTTTTTATTGACTTAGCAGTAGAAGAGCCATAGCTAGTAGCACTAGTAATAGAACCAGAAGCATAGGTAGCAGAACCCATTGATCCAACAGCTCCAGATCTAGACCCAGTTCCAGTATAATATATATATATATATCGAGCATCAGTAACACCATAGGCATCAGTCAACTCTGTTGTTAAACAGTGGACCCAGTAGTGGTAGATCCTACAGAGGTGAAGACAAAGGTAGAAACTCCGATGTCGATGAAGCAATTGTAGCAGATCCAGTCGATGAACCAGGTGACTTAGTTGAACCAGTAGAGTAAGAAGGAAAGGTAGCACCCAGCATCTCTTACAGTTCCAATTCTAGTTCTGAAGCTATCCGTCCTAGTTCCTTCTGTAGATTCTATTTATGAAGTTGCACAAGCTATGTTATATACGTAATTCCTTTGGCCAGACCCATAGCCATCCAAGCCATCATAAGCATCAATAAAACCACCATCATTAGTAGCAATATATCCTATCCAGTCAGTTAGTTATGCAGAAGTCGATCCAGCAACAGTATATATAGATCACCATCACTAGCAGCATACCTAATAGCATAGCTAGAAGTTGATCCAATCGATGAAGCAGTAGATGAACCAGTAGATTCTGGTGATTCTGCAGTTGGTTTTGTTTATTAAGGTGATCCAGTCCCATATCCAGCAGATCTTTGTCTGTTCTTCAATGCGTCGCAACCGTGCAAACAGAGAAAGTCCAGTAACCACCCATCGTAACACCAGAACGTGAAGAAGAGCGGGAGAGATTAACAGGAATAATTCAGCAAATTCCTAAGATCTCTTACTCTGAAAAGTTATAACTACACCCAGCTTAAGTCAAGTTTAGGGAACAAATTACTACCTTACATTTACAAGTAAACCCAAGATAAAAGTATTCATATTACTACATGTGGATGTAATATTTGGCTCCCTTATATCTCAGAGGCTTGTTGTCTCAGAGTAAGAAGATCACTTTGTCTGCAAAGAGGAGCATGGATATCAAGACATTGTGGAGGAGAGAACCATCTCCATGCTGGATATGCTCGTAATTGTGTGGATACACCAACTCAAATGCTAGCAGAGATTTGCCCTCCATGTCACCATATTTTCTCCATGAGACCCCATTTAATTAAAAAGCACTTTTCCTAAAGGCAGCATAAAAAAAGGAGACAAAGTACACTAATTGAGATGTGAGAAGATTGTTGAATATATTAATAAATATAAAATATAGAACACAATCTAGAGAGAACAAAAGGAAAAGATCCTTGAGTATTTGGTTTTGGAATTATATAAATAACTATTGATCAAATATAAGTAAATGCATTTAACTAAATTAATGTTTCTCCACTCAAATACATTTTGTCATAGAGTTTTGTAGTCTTCGTAGACATGAAGAAATTCTAATTGGTAGGCATTTTTTTAGTTTCTCAAAATGCCTATGTTTGTTTGTTGTTTCACTTTTGATGTTGTAGCCCATCATGTTTTACAGTTTGGCACCTGGAACATTGTGGTTCAGGCACACTATCAGGCAGTCAGACGCACACTATCCACCTTGGATGGAGCTTCTAGCCCTGCCTGCTAATATGCGCCCCTTCGTTGATTTGTTTGCCTGCCAGTTTGGTAAGGTTTTTCTTCCCAATGGATAAAGCAATCCATTCTGTGCCAATCCGAGGGTGTGTGTGGAGGTGGATTTTAAGCGTAAGGTTCCCCTTGTCATCTCTATGTGCACCATTGATGGGGTCTGTCAGCAGAAGGTAAGGTACCTTAACTTACCAAATGCATGCCAGGCACAATACCATCTTATTCGGGACTGCTCGCTTCATCGCCCTAGGTTGGGGGAGGCGGGTGTGGGAGGCTCTACCACACCAGTGGTTTCTCATGGTATGGCAAGTGGTGGTACCTTGGTGGATTCGGGGCAAGGTGTTGGGAGTTGTGGTCCTTCAGTCAGAGATTCCTCTTTTTCTTATATGCAAGACGACTTCTTTAAGTCCAATTCCTGAGATTTCGGTTAAGGTCATTCTGACTTGTTTATATGACATTATTAATTACTCATTTTCCTGGTCCTCCATTAGGTTGGAATCGTGAATAGGTTCACTTCGCCCACTTCGCGCCTTTATAGAATCTTCTTTTATCGGAGGAGTTACCTGGCTGGTCCCTCACTACATTCATATCCTTCGCACATAGCACTATCTACTCCCACCCACAACCCTATGAATTAGATGATATTATGCATACATGAGTGTATTGATTCAAGCCGCGTACGACATGAATTGATCACTTCAAATTGCTCTATCATGTTAGGATACTAAGACTAAAGGGCAGGATACCATAGCTCATCTCTTTACTTGGGCTATCACCTACCTTCGGATTGCTCACTATACATTAACAAACTAAAGTCAAATTGATTGGTACGCATCCCATAAGGCCCTACCCACATACTTTATATACTTCCTAGGAAAAGGGATACTATGGGGCGATCCAACTAAGTCTACCCACTCTAAGCGTGAATTTGAGGACTTCAATCAAAGCCCACTTTATATAAGGACCAGGATACTTGATAAATGGGGCTTGACAACACAGACACTACCCTTTTGAGCTCATCTCTTGATAGGTGTTACGCATCGGGGGCCATAACTTGAAAATTGACGAAACATGACGAAATGTGTGCTTTGAGCGTTTAAAGTGCAGCTTACCTACTACCATCTTTGATAGTTCTAGTCCTGGTAATTGGCCACGTGTTTTCAACCGATGTTGGTTGGTTGGCGTTGAGCGTGTCATTGGTGGGAAGTGTGTGTCCCGGGCCGGGGTGAGCAGTGGCGGTTGTTGGCGGGTGCCAGTGAGCTACGCTCGCCCTTGGTGGGTTGGGGAATTTATGTTGTATGTGAGGAGGGTGGATATGTGGATTAGATGCTTGGTTATTCGTTGTTGTTGACTAAGATGCTTCCGTTGATGCTACTGTTGCTTTGACCTCTGCTGATGGAAGCTTTGAGTCAACTACAGGGGCTGCTTACTGAAGTATAATGACTCACACCCACCCAAATAATGGGAATAGATGAAAATCCACATATATTCACATTACTAGCAATACCCAACCAATAAATCACACAAGTTGGAGTATGCAAATTGTGACCAAGGTTCACAATTTGTGGTATTAGAACCCTCTATATCAAAGACGAGTGCTACGGGGGCTGGTTTGGACAATAAGAGCTCTGCAAAGTTGGTAAGATTGGGCATGACTAGGTTGGTCCTGGTTACTGGGCCTGACTGGTCCTTCCATATTAGGCCTACCGATGTCGTGTCAAGGTCATAAAGAAAGGAATTATATCCCCTAATATCATATAAGATAAGGACATATAAGAGAAGGATTGGTATTAGTCGAGGGTGGAATTGAAAGGCAGCCTAAACCTCATGGAATTATACAATTCATGCCCTCCCTTCAAGCAAGCAACCCAGAAAGAGACAAGAGGAGCAACCCAGCTGAAGGGAGATTGAATGAGACCATTTTGAGAAACCTCCTCAACAGCGTCAGGAGAGACCTCTAAATGCTACTAGGATTTTGAGGCATGCACCCTCTGAGAAATCTCGGACTGCTACTTTCACCCGCCTAAGTTGGACAGTGGGATATCAATTTTGATGAGGATGGATGATTTAATGATTTATGGATGGACCTAGATTTAAAATATAGCACCATTGGTTTATATACTTGCCTATGACCGCAGCTATCGGACCTTTATTATAGATTATTTCAACATCTAACTGAATTTTTGCAGTAACTAAAATGCCCAATCCTGCAATCCCCCTAATATGGCCCCAAATTCTCTTAATGTGGCCACTCTACCCATACTGAAGCTCTTGGAGTTCTGTCTTTGCACCCTTAATATTGAAGCATTAATAGCCCTTTTAGGTTTAAGGGAGGACCCACTTCAGATGAGGCTTTCACACTATAAATGTAATTATGCTTTTAAGGCTCTTCTATTTAGACAACTTGGACCCAGGGAAACTAGGACTTATATTAAGGAAACGAGGCCTTTGAAACACTTACTTCATTAGGCCACCACACCTCACCATTAAGCTCTTTAAAGCCCTTCTATTTAGGTAACCTAGGCCCCTTATATTTAGGGAAACTAAGCCTTTGAAGCACCTACTTATTAGGGAAACCACCACCTTCACCCATTAAGAGAAATAAGGCCTTTGAAACGCTACTATTAAGGAAAACCACAACCTTAACCCACTAAAGTAAACAAAGCTCTTTAAGGCTCCTCCTTTAAAGGACCTGGACTAATCTATTAAAGGAACAAAGCCCTCTAAGACTTCTCTATTTAGGAAAAAAGGACTCCTCTATCAAAGGAATGAAGTTGTTTAGCCCCTTTTTCTATTAGAAGCAAGGGTCCACCTATAATTAAGGAGTAGGCCTAATAAATCCCCCATAATCTAAAGGCCACCTATTTCTTAGTGGGATTCCAACCTTCCTATCATTTCATACGCTCCTAGAGGCCCATGCATTCACTAACCCATTTATCCCTTAACAAGCTCTTAAAAACTACAGCTATACTATTAAGGTAAGGGGGTACATACTACAGATTGAGCGGCCCTTTGAAAGCCCCTCTTTTCAATTAATCCAATTGAGCTGCACTCAGAACACATTTTTATTTAAGTCCTTAAAAGATCCTATTCCTCTAAGGGTTCTAGCTATACAGAAGAACCAGGCAACTTGCTTTCGCTCAGCTCAAAAAATATTGCCTGCATATATGTAGAAATACTCCCCCTTAAGATAGCATTGATTTATTGGCGACCTTTTCTCCTAGTTGGGTGGGAATAGAAAATCTAATTAGTCAAATACACTCTATATCACACTATCACAATAGAAAGAGCCAGGCGACTCGCTACCGCTCAACGGACATCTCGCCTGGGCATATAATTCCACTACCAGATATCTTGCCTAGACATATATAGTTATCCAGGGCATACTATTTTTTCACTAGCATTTATAAATCCTGCAAGGAATCTATCTACGACCCCATTTTTATTAAAGAACTTAAAAAGCACTCTATATAAAAAGAAAACATCCAATTGAGGTGATGTTGGTTAGGTACCAAAGGTGATGGATTAGCCCAGGCGCCCAAGAACTATTCAAGGTTGAATAGCGTACTATTGGTTCAAGGTGGATTAGTCTGTCAAATCCGTATTGAGTGGATCAGCCCATTAATAAGGCAGTAATCAATCCAACAGGGTAGTGCCCATGATAAAACAACAGTTGGTAGCTGTCAAACTTCCTGTAATCCAGTAGGCTGAACCGTTCTCTCCCTAAATGAAGGGTCTATATAGTGGTACCTTCAGTCTGTGTCTAGGCCTGAACCTTCTTCAAAAAGTGAGCCTGTATATCCGAACAAATAAAGAATCATAAATTCGTTGTCAGGTCTGGATAAAAAGATAGGTATGTATAGGGCACGTTCGACAAACAGTGATTGTGATGTGGTATCAAAATCCTATCAATAGAAGGTTATGAAGACTAGTCCCGTAAGAGAAAAACGAAATGTATCTGAAATCTAAAAGAGGAGGGTGTCTGAAATCTAATCCCATCTGAGGGTTGCTTAGCCTTTTTCTTTCGATACAGGTTCAACAAGAACAAGCCCTCCCTTTTCACTAGGATTAACAGACTTCTGTACCTAAAGGATCCCACAGCAGAAACCTAGACAATGAGAGAAACAGGGCCAACCAAATAGACTGCACCACTCGACAAAAAATAGGAACAAATAGCAAACCAATAAAGCAAGTCGACTGATCAGTGGGAACACGTAAATACTGGGAAATAGGGAAAGGATCGAGCATGAAAAGGGTGGGAATACAAAGGAGAAAGAAAGATAGTGGGTTGTGAGTTTCTCTCTCTCATGGTGTTGGGTTGTTCTTTGCTATCGGTGAGATAGTGTTTTGTGGTCATCATGCCTTGTTCGAGCTGCATTTTGACAAAGTGGTGCTCCGTTGGCTTGGATCAGTCCATCCATTCAGTGGATCAGTGGTAGTTTCTTGCTCAACTGTCCTTTCCAAGCAGTGTGTCTTGTATATAGATAGGAGTCGGGGCTATTCTGTTATTGTTTATACTTACCATTGTTCCTATTTAATAAAGACATTAGCTATAGCTCCTATTAAGTGGTGTGAAGTCATTATGTTTTAATCCCACGACCTATCTAAGCCTAATACATCCCTAAGCCTTAGAAGGAGGGCCTTGTCGTTGTAGTGAAGGCATCTGTTGTTTTCCTTATATTTAGCTACTTGTCGTGTATGTTAATTTTTTACCTTCTTCCCCTTGCACTCAGGAGATAAAAAGGCATTCTCCCTTATATTTAGGATGCACCCATACCAAGGTTACCCAGAGGCAAAGGTATCAACACTAGAGATAGACGCAACAAAGATAGCAGCAAGAGCAAAGGCATAGGCATCACCCGTTGTAGAGTAAGTAGCAAGGGCAAAGACTTCACTTCGTTGGGGTGTTCGAAAACTCTGAACAAGCTTCCCTTGCCTGGTCAAAAAGTAGGAACAGACGGATATGCTTTGCGGTAAAAAAGTGTGAAAAAGAGGCAATGTACAGAAAGCCGGAACTACTTATTGAATGGACCCAGAACCCGTTGGGTAAGATGTTTGCTTTGATGCTGATAGGACAGGAACTGGGCGATGGATTTTATGCTGGCTACGAAGCTGGAACTAGTGAAGTTGTTAGGGGTGCTACCCTCGCTTTTGTCTTTTGTCTACCGTTGTGGGTCCTTCTTTATCCCAATCTGCCGCGGGGATTCCACCGGCTCCACACCCGACCTTGTTCGGCTTAGCTTTTAGTAACACGGGCTAATGCCTTCACCCAACTTATTGAAACATATGTATATGCCTTAACTCGCTTCTTATAACGTTTCATAATGATGGGACAAGAAGGGATGTTGGCCATGGACCTGTCACAATTGGATTTGCGATAGGATCTGAGTAAACAAGATAAGCTATGGGGTCAACCACTATTAGCGGAGCATATCTATCTTGACGCGCTCGGTTCAGGACATATTGATTTAGATCTTAAAGCTCCGACTAGCTTTTTTCTCTGCGTGCTATATCGTAATAAATAGTAATAAGGCCAACAATAGAGCGTAAGCAGCGCCCCAGAAGCCCCTTTGCAGCATCCCAGCTATCATATAAATCCAGTCATAGATTGACAGCCAGGTCGTAAGCTTGAATTCAAGACCAAGAATGGGAGCAATCATAAGTGAGAGTCACTAGGTTAGGTAAAGTCACAGACCCCATTGCCCCGGTGTCGGGTGACCCTGATCCAGTTACAGGTACAGATTCAGATGCAGATCAATATCGAGACCCAAAAGGAGTCATAGCATAGAAAGGGGCACTACGTAGGTTTTCCCTATATCCCTAGTAGCAGTACTTCGCCCAACATACCTAAAAATTAGATATTCCACGGCATCTCTTCCAGGTCGAGGGCCTATATCATAACCTGTGTAATAGCCTAGTAACATTCAAGGCCAGGGGCGCGGTAATGAGGAAACCGAAAGCACCCGTGTAAAACCAAGGCGCATCTATGCCCATGCAGTGCCCCTATAGTTAGTAAAGCCAAGAAGCTCATTCGGCTAGATAGCGATTTAGATCCAGGCCCAGTAGATATAGCAAATGCTTCCACCTATGGGTGGACAGGTAAACAGATGGCGGGATGAAACTGACTGGTGTGTACCGAATATGTATAAGTTTCACCCACTTTCTGGGCCTTATCAAATTATTACCAAAACTTCGTGATTTTATGCTTGGAAAATGAACTTGAATTAGCCCTCTTCGGTTTCCTTCACTCGCTGGGTAATTTATTATCCTTTCTATTTATTTTTTTTCATTTCCTTCCAAAGGCCGGCCGGTGCACAAGAATAAGAACCGGATGTCGGGTAATTTCCTCGATAGGCTGCTAAGGCTCAGAATTCCATTACCTCTACTGAATAGTCAATTGATGATCCGGGGTCAGTACCAAAGATTGCAACCGATTCCCCAGACCATGGCAAACTTCTCCAGTTTTGGTATATTCCTGTTAATAAAGTGTTTGTTTCTACCCCCTTCCTTACGGGAGGGATTTCACCCAAGCGTCTTTGTATGAGTTTTTCTATTCTTACACTGGCCATAGGAGCGAACTGCCCTACACTGAGAAGTATGCCTAAGGATTGTTCTGCGGGCCCTTCTTCCGGCTTTTGATTGGGGAAGAATAGTGTCATTAAGTAGGGTCTACTTACGATATGAAATCATATAGCGAAGCAGGGAATGCTGCTTTTGTTTGTGCTACCATTTTGAGATCCTAGCTTGCAAGGTGTTACAGCCCGCTTGGAAAGATAAACCTCCGGGAAGGAAAATATCCTTTCTATAGATGAACATAAATCCTGGGAAATACCTGAAAGCGAACCACTCCTCACTAGCTCTTTGGTCCAACGCCAGATGTCTCATTCCTATGGTCTATAAATCGCTTTCAAAAAGCCTCTCCGGTTGTCCGGCTAAAATAGGACAAAAAAAGAAAAACCCCGGATCAAAGGAATGAAATTGCTCACCTGAGGAAGGAGGGTGAGGAATGAAATTTCTTATCTAAAGTTACTTATGGAATGAAGGGGGGCAAGGACTCCACTTTTCTCTTTTCAAGACTGCCTTTGGAAAGACCCCATATGCATCTGGTTCATCCACCCACCCCTTATGAGAAAGGAAAGATTCCTCGGGCAGGTCAAAGAGCGCTGGGAAAGGATCATCCCATAGGCTTGTTTTCTCAGAGTAAGTGCTTTCATCTAATATGGAGACCAAATAATATTAGATAATCTCAACAACTATGATAAGGGGCGGGGGGATATCTAGGATATCCATCTAACATTTAAAAGTATATCCTTCTAGATTAACTTTGCTTCTGCTTAGATGAGAGAAAAAGTATCTTGGATACTTTTTGCAATCAGTATTAGAACACTTGTCTTGATATAGTTAAACAAGTTAATAAGGTGTAGTTTCTGTGCGGGTCAAAACTAACCTGAAGAGGTGCTTCAGGACCCAAGAGCAGCTTAAGTACCACCAGGGTATGATCCTTTCCTTTGCCCGAGCAAAACCAGTTGTTGATCCAGGACCGGTACCAAAGAAAGCAAGAAAAGAGCTTCTGCATGTAATATTATCCAACTAATTATCGTATTTGAGAGCGTTGGTTCAGTGAATGTCTTTCCCTCCCTCTAAGCTCTCTTTGTTGCCTCCCCTGACATCTGATCACTGATTAATGGGGTTTAATGAGACCATGACCCATACACTTTCAATAGTTGGTGACTAGGACGGACCCAAAGACAGACATAAAGTAATCGCTTCATGTGTAGCTGGGTCCGACCTATCTATGCCAGTGGTTTGTTCAACCCACAACACTAACTAAATAGCGGGTTAGTTCGACCCAAACACGGGCTGCCTACGGTTTTCCATACCGAAACTACTGGGTCTGAAGTTAATGGGTAGCTCGGGGCTCCGATTAATGGGAAGGAATGCCACCCCGCCCGATCCAGCCAGCTATTTGAGCAAGAGAGGTACCAGAGCTAGTCAGGAAGTACCAGCTAGTCCCTAGTTCTGAATCTTTGGATCTCACTTTTGTCTCTCTCGCAATATAGAATCAATATCGCTCTATAAAAGAATAACTAAATCCCTGGGCGGTGGGTTCGGCAGGGCATTTCGCCTAGCAAGGGTTATTCGGTTTATCGTTCAGCGGGTTCCTACGTTATAGTTAGCTCAGCAGGTTCCGTAGTGAATTAAGCAGTAAAAGTGCTTCATTCAGGGGTATTTGGCTCTTGTGAGTTGGGTGCTTACCGAGATCCATCCCCGCTGGCAGCACGTACTAAATCTTCTAGATTGGTCCCCCTGCCTTTTTCTCTAAGGTGTGTTAGCATAAAAAGAAATTCCCTTTAGCGAAGTTCAAAGATGCTTGCTCCCACGCCCTGGGGCAGGGTGGAACTAATTGGCCACGGAAGGTTTGGTAAATCAAAGTGGTAGTTCCGGGACTTCTGGCAATCACAAGTTAGGTCAGCAAGAAAAGTTGCCTCTTGCCAGTGTTTTCACACTACAAAACTTGTCCCCACAGGTTCTTCTGTGATATTCCTAAACTAGCACAATCTTATTGTTAAGTCGCACAACAAGAAAGCTCAACTTCATCCCAACACCCTTTCTTTCTGTCTTTTATATACATATATATTTCCTTTTTTTCTATTGAATAACCTAAGTAATCGAAAGTTAGTCTGCGAGTAGTGTTCATCTAGGCCGACCTATACTAATTAGGGAAATGAAACCCTTCTAAATTCGCCTGTCCTATAAGCTAAAGCATATGTTTTCTCCTCCCCTTGTAAGCAGGGCCTGTCAATCGTGGGAATGAAAATGTTGAAAGAATGATCAATTAAGCTTTCGTTCGATACGCCACCCTTGCTTCCCGAATTTACCATCTTGATAGGCCAGGTTCACAGAGGATAACTCGATACGTCACCCTTGCACTCGCGAATTTCCCATCTCGATAGGCCACGTGAGAATTCTCTCTCTATCATCCCCATACGCAACCCTTTCACTCTTGAATTTCCCAGTCGTTTGTTGCTAAGTTCAATTATCAATGAAGCATTCGCTACGCCACTTTTGCTTCCTGAATTTTCCATCTGGATAGGCCATGCTCACATTCTCTCTCTATCATCTGGAGACGTCACCTTTCATTACCAAATTTCCCATCTCGATAGGCCAGGTTCACGTAGGAAGGAGAACTTGATAGGCCACATGAGCATTCTCTCTCTATCATCTTGATACCCCGCCTCACCCATCGGATGGATGAGCGACTTCGTTCCTTTGCTTACTGAATTTACCACTCACTTTTATCGAAAAGGGTGCGGTAGCACGCTCGTCCCTCAAAGGGCGATGGATTCGGTTAAGCGAGCCAGGACACTCACAGAGGGCACTAAGTAGCGGGAGAGAGAGGGAAGCGAGCACTAAAGTATGTAGTAAGTCAAGGCAGAGGGGCTATGTGAGGCACATAAGTAGCGGGGGTAATAGTTTGGTTACCTGATCTACAAGACCATACATAAGTAAGTGGCACGACGTTTATTTCAGTAGTATAAGCTTGGATTGGAACAACTAGCTTATAACTACTTGCTTGGTGGGTTGATTAACCGGTTTGATTGGACTACTTATTTCCCACAAGTTTGATTGGACTACAGATTGGTTGGGTTATTGAGCTATTGGTTCACGGACAAGGGTTTGGTTAGCGAGCAACGGGTTCAGCTTCACAAGAGTTGGGTTAGCGAGTGTTCACGGACTATGGTTTGTTCGGGTAGCAATCCCAATTCAAGTAGCAGTAGTTAGCGAGAGTGGCAACGGGTTAGCGAGAGTAGAAATTGCTTGGGTTCACGAGCTATTGGTTCACATGAGAATGTTTCTTCCAGTAGCAATGGGTTAAGTGAGCTAGTGTATAGATATTTGTAATTAGGTTCCGATAAGTGTTGTAAGGGTGATAACCTATATTTGGTGAGCTATTTAGAGAGAGTAGCTATACGAAGAGAGGGATATGGATACGGGTTTATGCCGACCAAAGGGCACAAGGTTCTCCTCAAATCTTTTCTTCCCTGAATCAAAGGAAGGTGGAATACTTCGCGGAATACCCTTTTCCTCAAATACCCTTTTTCGGTCAATCTTTCTTCCCTCAATGCTCAAACAACTGAAGGGTTCGTTGACTCATCCATGGTCCAAACGAACCGATCAGTACAATT
This sequence comes from Picea engelmannii, assembly GCA_009831015.1. Classification (NCBI taxonomy): domain Eukaryota; kingdom Viridiplantae; phylum Streptophyta; class Pinopsida; order Pinales; family Pinaceae; genus Picea; species Picea engelmannii. The sequence continues at coordinate 251,085 of ML791370.1, forward strand.
ACTACTATAAGTACGGGGAGGAAGGGTACGAGAACTAGCTAGGGAAGGATTCTCACCCTACCTGTTCTCATCGGGATGACAACCAGACTGAGAACTAGCAGCGAGGGAGGGATGACCAGCGCATAGTAGCTTAGGGATGATTACCAGCCCAACATCCTAGCGTAAATGAGGTAGGGTTGAAAACCTAGTATAGAGTTGGGGCTTATCACCCCGTAGTTAGGAGGTGGGGATGACAACCAGACTAACTGGGTTAGGTCACTGATTGGATGAGAACTACTTGCTTGGTTCATTTAGCATCCCCAATGATTAGCAGCATGGTTCATTTAGCAGCCCCAGTGAGTAGCACGGGAGGGATAATCACCCAAGAGTAGAAGGAGGACCAAGGTAAAGGGAACAACCTATCAGCTGAACCCCAATAGAAGTACTTAGTAGGGATAATCACCCAATGACATTTAGGAGCTCAAGGTGTTTGGCTAACCCAGTTTATTTATGCCACTTTCCTTTATCTAGTCGAGCACAAGTTTAGCAGCTCCAGGCGTTGGGCTAACCATTGTTGGCGTATGTCCCCCAAGAATACGAGGTAAGGGGTACGAAAACAAGCTCTTCCGCGAACCATTATCACAGTGTATTAGTAAGCCTGTAACAATAGTGTTTCCTGTTAACGGATTCGGTCCCTACGGATGTGTGGTTCAGGAAAAATCATTGTGGGAAGGCAATGTGTTGTTGTGTTCTAAGAGTAAGCGTGCAACTGTGCGTTTCGCGAGCTAAGATCCCACTGGCTACAACATGTCTGGTAGGTCCCACACATACATCTCCTGCTTGTCTCCGTCGAAATCTCTTCGCGAGGTCTAGGGTCAAGAGTGAATATGTCGTATTCGCCAATAGGCATTAGCTATAGGTGAGGCTAGATTCTCCCAAGGCAAGGAGATATTACTGGAACAAGGTTGGATGGATACCTATAATAATCTAATTGGATGTAAACCTTAAATAATATAAACTCTAATTCTCTCTAATATTTCTTTGGATAATCCCACGTAAAGTTGATCCTTATGGGAAAAGATATCCTATAATAGAATCTATACTTCTTGATTCTCTTATAGGCAATAATTAGCATAATTGGCCATATATCTGTTTCAGCTTCTCACGGAAATGGCGTCCCTATCCGGGCGGGCTGTCGAACACAACTTGGAAAATGTAAAGAAGCACAATGTTACATGCCACCTCATCCCCCACCCCCACTATAGAGGATAAGTGAATAGGGGTACTCATTGATGAAAAACTTGAAGGTACATTGTTTGGTCACTCGCAACTCTGCATTATTGTGCAACAGGTTCAACTATAGTTGCAGATGGGGCTCAACCTCCAATCCCAACTGTTGTACCTTACTATCGGAAATCGGTTTGGACAACAAGAGTAAGACCTGTGGATGTCTTTGTAAAACAGGTTAATAAGGGAAGGATATCCCCTTATTAACCTGTTTTACAAAGACATTAATAAAGACAAAGTTATCTAGGTCTTCATTAAATGTAAGGTAGTAATTTGTTCCCTAAACTTGACTTAAGCCGGGTGTAGTTATAACTTTGCAGAGTAAGAGATCTTAGGAATCTACTGAATTATTCTTGCTTGATCACTCCCACTCTTCTTCACGTTCTGGTGTTACGATGGGTAGTTACTGGACTTTCTCTGTCTGCACGGTTGCAACGCGCTGAAGAACAACATTGTGGGCTTGCGACAATGGTGTTGTGATTGGCAGACTGATATTAATTGCATGACATATTGGAGATTCATGATTAGTATCAATGTTTTGACCCATTTCCATGACCATGGTCTGCTTCTGCGTTCTGCAATGTTCATTCAAGTGAGTGAATGTTTGATGATGATCACACCATGTTCCTACAACAGGCTTCTTGGAACCACTGGCAGATTGAGGACCTTGCGTCTACTGCTTCTACTTCTATGGAAGGAACTCGCCTTTACCTTTTTCTTTATCCTGAACTGGTTTGGACTCGAACGGTCTTCTGTCAATTTGACTATATGACTTCTAAGTTTGCCCTTTGTTGCGGCTCTTGAACTTCTCTTCCAATTTTGTTGCAAACCGTTGACCAATAGGCATCTCCCAATGTGTTAATAGTGAATAAGTCCACTTCTTTTAGATATTGGTGCAGACATGCCTTTAATTTCAAAGTTCTCAAGCGAGCTTCTATCATCCACTTTAATCGACATCTAATGGTATCTTGCAATGAAGTCTAAGACAAACTGGCCTTGCTACTGGTGGAATCTCTGCCACTGTATGTCATAATCATCAAGGTGTCCTATGGGATAGAAATTCTCTTTCAAGGCTGTCTTTAATTCTTCCCATGTGGTTATGGGTCATTGTGCTTCTTTGCGTTGCTGCATGAAAGACTCCCACCACAAAAGTGCATTTGGGGAAAATTTGAGAGTTCCAAATGCAATCTTATTTTCATTAGAAAATTGATTCACATCAAAATATGATTCTAGTTGTTGCAACCATTCATCTAGGGCTTTGGCATCAATATATCCTTTAAATAAAGGAATTTCAATATGTACCTTTACTCTCAATGGGTTTATTCCTACGAATGGTGCATCGGCTCCATGATTGGCATTTTGGCGGTGATTAGTTCTAGGTGCGAAGCGTCTCATCAATTCTTTGAAYTGATCATACATTTCCTCTCTTTGTCTATGCAAGGCTTCTTTTACAACGTGTTGTACCTTCGCTACAGAGGCACTCGCTTCATATCCCATTGTATTGCCAATTCGACGGGTAGGAATGTAGTCTAAGGTCTATGATGGCATGAACCTGAAATTCCAATATCTCAAATGCGTCTAGACTAGCATGTGATTCTCAGGCTAGTGTAACACAATAATGGAGAGCGTTGGTATAAATGTCTGAGTGGGAATAAGACCAGGACCCGGATCGGCACATGACACTTCTATTTATTCCCCTCGCGGGAGAACCTTACAGATACATCTGAGAATGAATATCCAGATGCCAATCATATTCATTATCGGACGAAAATTGAGGCTTGTTCACTGGCATGGTGATAAGGAGGCGAAAGGATAGCCCGAGTGAAGCGGGTGGGGAACTTCAATTACCGGATCTAAAAACAGGATCATGATAGCAGGCAGAATGAGCGAGTTTTCCCCGACAACACTGGAACCTACGGGCAGGCATTTTGGGGGAGTAGCCTGCTTCTTCAGGCACTTTCCTTTCATTGAGGGAGCCAATGAAAGGTGACTGGAACACCAAAAACAGAGACTACCCAAGCTAAAACTCAACCTTTTCTAGAGCTCGGGGGTCTACGCTCAACACAGTACGATGAAAAAAATTTCAATGCAGGTACATAAGCATTAATGTAGTCTGCTGGCAAGTTTTTCGAGGCAGAGAGCCCAAATGGGGCCTGGTGGTGACAATGTTGGATTGAGACGAGTTGCTAGTCAATCTTGCACTACTTCTCACCACAAATTCACTGTTGTAGTCAGATTTTGCATTAGAGCAGCATATATGAAGGCCATCTTTCATACTTGATGTATAATGATGTATTTATGCCAATTTTTATTGATGAGATAATATAAAGACTCTCCACTTCGAAGCAGACCTGGAAACATAGTCCATTCTTGGGACAAACTTTGTTATCATGTCTTATGTTTTTGCTCTCCTTCTCATCTTTTCTCCATGATTAAGTCCTCTTTAATGATGTTGCACATAAGCTTTCATTTACACTCTTTAATGCAATTCTTTTAATAAGTCATCGATGAAAATATCCCAGATCAATATAATAAAAAACAAATTAAACAAAATAAAAAACTATATGATAAAAAAAATATGCAAACTATATACCTCCCCCTAGCAGAATTTTAAACCATATTTTTTGTAATGTATAACCCAGGTGGCAGACTGATGGGTGGTGGCGGCTCTGCCCGGGTGGTGGAACAACCCTACGCCCATTTCACATGTGCTATATGTGGTTGTAGGTCAATGAAGGTGAACCCCTAGTGGCATACTAGGAACCCACCCATGGTAGCGATGAGGAGGTGGGGACTTGGTGGTGCATAGTGGTTTTTAATAGCCAGAAAAATGGGGATCTACCACTCCAAGTGGTGGTTGGGTGGAAAATTGTATGTGTGGATGGGCAAAGGAGGGGCTATGATCCATTTTTTTTAAAAAATGGTTTTCTTGGGTTTTAAACTATCGAAAGGGGAGGGAGGGTCATAGGCTCGACTCCCTTCCCCTCCATTTTTTATTTTTCTTTGAATTTTGAGTGAAGAAAAGGTAAAAGGGGTAGGTTAGGGGTTCAAAACCCTCCCCTCCTCAACCTAGAACTTATAGGCTTACAATTATTCATCTCGAAAATAAAAACAAAAGGGGGCCTGATGCCTAAGG
>ML791370.1:255837-266262 GCA_009831015.1 Picea engelmannii
TGGCAATCCCATGCAATCCTCCCTTTTTCTCCCCTTTTTTATTATTTTTATATTTCATTGTTTATATTCCTTGAAAAGAGTGTACAGTCAACCTTTGATTTTGAATTAGACGTCACTGATAGAGGAAAAAAATGATGTCAAATGAGATAGAGTTAGTATGTAGCATGGGAAAAGCCATTGAAAAGGTTTTGATGATCCCATCAAGAATATAGAATCGACAATTTGATATCATGTCACCTAAACCTTTTTCATGCAAGCTAGTTAGACCATCCCACCTCAACTAGTTAAGAGATTTGTGATAGCTCCAACTGGGTCATACAATGTTGAAATGAGGAAAATGAGGCATCGTTAGAAATTTCTCTAACTTAACTAAATCATGGAATTTTTTTATTTTCTGATTATGAGCCTATCAACAATAATTTTTAAACCATGAACCATTGTTACCAAACTAGCCTTTGAAACTAGTCTTGAAATTGTGAATGTGTGTTCTCAACAATCAAGGGTCAAAACCAAGCATATGAATACCATTGGAAAGGTATTACACTTCCCTACACCACCTATAGGTCTTATTTATCTTTTGATTTATATTTTAGAACAAAAAGTGATAAGGAAGTCATGACTATGAATTTTGTCTATTTAGGAGGAATGCATGCCCTTCTTATACTAGTTATACGAACTCAAAATCGGGAAAATGATAGCTCATTGGAAATACTATCCTGAGCCTTACAAGGTACAACCGATGGATTTTATACAAAATGAACATATGTCATCTTATCTTCTATGAATGATCATGTTTATATGGGACCCGCTCGGTGACCAACAAAAGGGGCCAATGTAGAAATTTTTTCAAACCAAGTCCTCATCTCATCAAATTTGAACTAAGTAGCTTTGACATAGAGAATTCTGATATGGGAGGGTTTCATAACTCAAAACTAATCCCAATATGGCCTCCTATTGACAGGTAAAAATGACTTGCATCAACAAGGGGAGAATTACCTGATGGCAGGTCTCAATTATAACTGCTCTCATTTGGTATGGCAATTTCCTCTGGTATGTGGGCCTCATTGCGACCAATTAAATAGATTTGTCCCCTAAAGGGGAATTTCTCATTTAAACTCTTCTAAATCCTAAATTCATTCTTAATCTATTATGATGATGAAATCCTATTATAACCTATGTTCGTTCCTAGTTTAACAATAACATCAAGTAATTGCAAGCATAAAGCTTAATTACTAGAAATAGGAAAGAATTCACATTCCATAGCATAAACCTTGCTAGCATATTCAATTCACACAAATGGTATTGATTATGTCCATGCAATCACATTCATAACCAATCAATAATATTTTATCGATACAAACAATTAACATAAATGAATAATTGCATGGATTAGTAAACTATAAACAACTGACAAAAATGTACAATAGCATAAATTGGTTATTAATCAACTTCTTCATGTATTCAATCTTCATAAAGTGATCTAAGTCAAAAGCCTCTTAAGCCTTAGATCCTTTATTCTACTTCAAAAAATTATATAAGCCAAAATTTCAAAGTCTTTGAGCCCCCAACCTCCCAAGCAAGAGTCCCCTTTTATAATTAATCCTGACACTATTTTTCTCTTCTCTGTATGTTTGATTGTTACACCCATTTCTTTTATCCAACTTAAGATCCAAAACTCATTTACAAAAATAGCTTGAGAATCCTATTGAAATATCATTTATTTTAAGTAATTGCATTATTACAGGTTTAATCCTTTTCCAATCTAAGGTTTCCAACGCAATAACAAATTTCAATTTGTTACATAACAAGTTTTAATTTGTTATATACATGCCTCCATAAAATTAAGGATCTCGAACAATTCCTCTTCAACTCTTCACTATTCTAGTTGCTTGATATTTCATGTTAATACTTGTATAAAATAATACAAAATATTTGATAAATATAAAAACAGAAATAAAAACAAATGTTAAGAAACTATAGTGAAAATAGAGTGCATGAGTATGAGAAGAAAATTTCCATGTATTATTGTGCTTGGAGCAATTTTGATAGTTGTGAGTAAATGAAAGTCATTCATAAATAAATATTTCAGCACATTGGCATTGAGTTTTCATGACTACAAATACGAATTAATTTTAATAGCACAAAACCCTAAATAAACTCCAAGCAAGATTTATTCTTGCATGTTGGCTTATTTTTTTCTTTTTAATAATTTTCTTAACCTTGGTGAGAGATAACAATTAGGATAAAGCACTTCCTTACCATAGATTTTATTGGGTAAAAAAAATCATAATATGGATTAAAAGTATAAATGATAATTCAGATGTCTAGATCTTAAATGCCCAGATATTTAACATCCAGATAAAATAACTTTGTTGTATTAAACATGGCCTAAATACAGATAATTGTTGGAATTGTTGTTATTCATGTCAAAGGATTAATGTTGTCATATTACATAATTACAATACACACACACATTAAAAAAAGGGTGCATGTGAAAAAGTAAAAAGTGAAATAGTGGTTTCAAACCTATGGGTTTGGGTATTTTCCCATGCTATTTGGAAAAGTAAATAAAAAAAGGGAAATTAATTATTTAATTATTGGACATGTCCCTTCATGAAGGGCTATGAAAAAAGTATAAAAATAGAAAGTGTGCTTGAAAATGGATGAGCAAAGATTGAATATCATTCCAAAAGGGAAGAGTTGCAAAATCAATTTCAGGTTAGCTTGGCACTTTCACTATAACATATTTTGTAGGATGTTTCAAACATCTCTAGACACATGTGGTAAAACTTTTAGATGTTGGTTCGCTACACTTTTGGATATATTCCATGTGGAAGTTAGCATTCCTAAATTCTCTTGAAATCAGTGTCAAACATGTCAGCTTGGCACTTTCGCTATAACTTATTTTCTAGGATGTTTCAGACCATGAAATGTTAAGGAGATGAAGAACAGATATCAGGGTATATGTGGTCAAAATTTTAGATGTTTTTTCTTTACACTTTCGGAGATATCTCTTGTGGAAGTTGGGGTTCTTGAATGCTCTTGAAATCCATTTCAAGCAGGTCAATTTGGCATTTTCACTATAACTTATTTTATGGGACTATTTGGAATTTTCACTGTAACTTATTTTCTGGGACTCTTCAAACTGTGAAAATTTCATAGAACAGAGGATACATACAGAAGCATCTCATGTAAAAAATTCATATGTTGTTTTGTTTTAATTTCTTATATATGCTCTGTGGAAGTTAGGGTTCTTGAATGCTCTTGAAATCGGTTTCAAACAGGTCAGTTTGGAATTTTAACTATAACTTTTTTTCTAGGACTCTTCAAACTGTGAAAAATTTAGAAAACAAATGAAACATACAAAAGTACCTCAGGTAAAAATTTTAGAATCATAATTACAAAATTGGATACGTGGCATGTTGTACAAGTTCGTTCTTCGAAAGAGGCCCAAAATAGCAAGCTTTGGGAAATTTATCATTTGGAATTCAAATTTTGGTAAGACCTAGTAAAGGCAAAAGTAGTGAGAAGACCATGTGAAGGAAGAATAAATGAGTAGGCTCGGTGCAAGCAGAAGAAACGACCATTCCTGGTGACGTCATAAGTAGCAAGTAAAATTGATGAAGGTTGGTTCATCTCACACAAAGAGATTGATGTCTCTTGCTAAGTTGGTGCTTAGAGGTGGGGATTGGCGTTTCCAGTACATTGATGTCTATGAAGATCTATAAGAGTAGGTTGTGTTATCACACAGATTGTAGTTTAGGCAAAGCCCAACCCAAGCAAAAAGTGTGAGATATAACTAGGGACACATATCATTGTCACCTTGATAAATATTCCCCTCATTTTAGTGATGGACAAGTCCAACTCAAGGGAGGCTTCTTGTGTGATCCTAGGGGGATTACAAGGGATAAGACAAGGAGAAAAATCAAGCAACCATATAGTTCAAATGAAAGGCTCTAAGGTCTTGATGGAAGATGAGTATCGGTCAAGGAGAAGTTGCCAATGGAGAATACCTGCAAAACAAATTTTAGACAACCAATACCAAGACAATGTATGATTTAACGGGCCCTATAACAAGAGGGAACACAAATTTATGCTTGTTGTCCCAAAATTGAAAAATTAAACAATTAAAAATCAACAATGACCAAATTATAACAACTGCAAATTAGACTATCAAAATCAAGTATATGATATTGGATAAAAATGCTTGCAATTAGTAGACAATCTTCAAATGTTTAAACCAAGGTTTTGATAGCAAAGGAGGGTTGTTAATGAGTGTTATCAACAAGTTTTTATCATATCCCAATGGTTGTAGAAAACTTTTTCTACAACAAAAATTTCTATCCACTGAAATTAGCAAGTAAACCACTAAATCAATAGCTTATTACCAATAGAACAATTACCACAACTTACTAGTAATTTTCAGCGGTAGAAAAGTGGAAATGAGTAAGATAGAGTGAATTTGTTGTACCTCTAATGGTTGTAGCTTAATTTTTATTACAACAACACAATCACTTATCCAATCAATAAGCCCTTGGAGCACAAGAGAGCCTAAATTATGTAAGATTCAAATCCAAACTTGAACAATCCAATCTCTAAAATTTCACATTTACCAATGTAATTAGTGCCTTATCTATTGGGTTAATGGGGTATCTTGATTTGACAAAAAATTAGGCAAAAAGGAGAATAAAACGTTTCTTTGAGAATTAAACCCTTATAAAGCCAAAGAAGACACAAAATCTCCAAATCGTTTAGCCTAGAAATCCAAGTTTAGCTAGGGTTTGATAATTTTATAGGGGTGTAAACCCTCTTACTCCCTAGAGAAGATAAACCATAGCAAGGTCTTACTACAAGGGTGTAAACCATCTTACTCCTTGTAGAAATCCTTAAGCCTTTTCAATAACAATAGAATAAAATTCCTTGATGGAGGGTGTATGCCTTTATACTCCTCCTAGGGTTTGATTGTTTAACCTTCAAATCAAGAAGAAAAACAAAAGATTGAAAAAAATCATTACCTCATCCAAGAAATAGCATAAAAAACCCTTACTTATCAAACAAATTACAAAAATTTTCCAAGAAGAAGCATCCAAGAGAAGTTTCTAGCCTTTATTCCACCAATAGACAAGTGTAGCATCCATAATGACCAAAAATAAGAGAGTGAATTTCCCAAGAGGGCCGAAATTTCATTCCAAGAGAGATTTTTCAAGTGATGAGTTATGATTTGTGACAAATGACTTGCCTCATATTTATATGAGGAAAACCCAAGTCATTTTTGTCCACTTTACAATTAAATCCATAAATTTAGGCCTAAAACCTAAGCTACAATGTTTAATTACGTTTTACTTTTTTTCCCACATAGGATACAAAATGATGGGACATTAGCCCATAAAATATCTCTCCAATGTGGCACGTGTGATGGGAAAGCCTCCAAAGGCTAGGACATCAAGCTAGAAGAGTGTCACATCATCCCCAAATCAAGAAATAGAGTGGGGCTTCAAGCCCACAACATCACCAAATGTGCCAAATATGCCAAACATTCGATTAAAATTGTGACATCATACCTCTCAAGAGGGTCGTTTGGGCATAAGAGGGTGACATCATCCTCTCTTCACAGTTCAAAGCATCGTTTAAGTGCTAAAATCACCTTCCCAAGTGAAATGTTCATCTTCCAAGGCCTCCAATGAGTGAGGCGCTACATCCAACCAATGGGATTTCAAGCCCCTATGAAGGTCCAAGTGGCTTAGTTCCTTCATGAATAAATTTCACCGAGAAAGGTACACCCTCCAAGGGTCCACACGTCACATGTATCATGCCAAGTAAGCCAAATTTAATAAAATAACTACCCAAACATCTGCATTAAATCCCCTCTTTTCAAACTAAATAAATGCTCAAAGACTTTATAAACTTTGCCAAATTTAGGTATGGGAGGGTTGTCATGGTTCCCTATTGGGTAGGCCAATCCCCAAGTCAAGGAATGTTTCCCAAGAATATCCTCTCTAGACCATGTAGTGAATATGAGGTGGATGGAGGTAATATTTTTGGGCATGGGGTTCTTGACATATCAAGAGCTCATATTGTCTCATTTATGGGTGCCTTTGTGGAGGGTGTGTTGCACCCTTCATTTGCAATGCAACATTTTCCCAAGCCCTTTGTTTTCCTTGCATTTATTATGGTCCAAAAATTGAGTGCTATGTGCAAGGAAAGAAAGGAGCACCTCAATGCCACTTGAAGTTAGAACACATTGAGTGTCATATGCACTGGAAATTAAAAGATAACACAAATGCATTCCCCCATCAAGCGAGACATTTATTAATTATTTGTTTTTTTTAAAGGTCCTTCATTTTTATGGAGAAGCATTTCATATCTCTTAAGACCTTAGGGAGAGCATCTAGAAGGATAACTTATGGCTTTTAACTTTTTCCAACTACAACACCTCTGGGCCTTCAACCCCTTCTTTCCATGAAATAAGGTACAAGCCCTTTTTGGGGTCAATGAGCCCAAAATCCCAAAAAATGAGAAAACAAATGGGAAGAAGCATGGAAATTCGTAAGTATGAGTGGGAATGGTATGATGATCCTTCAAGGAGACCCCTAGTAGAAACCCTTTTCCCGAGAGTGACCCACTTACTAGGAAACCATTTCAACCACCAAGGTGAAATAAGGAAAAATGTATAATTTCCAAGCAAATGTTTTCATAATTAAGAAAGGGCTCTTTGCAACATGATCAAATGCTTCAATTATTAAAGTGACACTTACCATGAGACCATACTTGTTACCTCATGAATCAAGACCTGTTGTCCTTTTTGGGCTAGGTCGGTGTGGCAGATGTTGCTATGTTATTGAAGATGAATGGTGATGTGTGGTGGAGAGGAGGGACTCTATATGCTCAATGTGGGCTCATATGGTCATCTGGATCTTGACACTCCATGTATTCAACATGTGGGCCTCGAGACATCATCCCCTTAGTTACCCCTAGGTTGGGGGGTAACATTTGGCTCCTACATGGGGACATGTGCTCACCGTAGAGCGCATGAGAACCTCAACATCTCCTGGTAAGACTTGTGCCTACACATAATGAAGCAAGATATTAGAGCGTCAAGGGGTGGCTTACTCACCCTTTATTCATATAAGTAAAACTTCAAAATTTCAAAATTGACAACTATTCCTTGAAATTTTATTTTTTTTCATTTTTTCAAAAACTTCTAACTAACATGTAATGATTCAAGAAAATGCATGACGACAAATATGCATAAATGTAAGAAAATTAATTTGTAAATCCAAACATATAAATGAATGCAACTAACCTTCGATGAGCACACAAATGCAATGTAGAAAAGCAAATGACCTACCTACTTACCTAGGGCCTAAGGCCCATGGAAATCAGGTCTTAGAGATGTCGGGTGAAAACGTACAACCAATTGATTGTCTCATCAAGGTATTTCCCCTTATTATTAATTACGTAATACAAAAAATATAATTCAAACACATAATAATCATGATAATAAATAAGAATTTGATCAATCATATAAAGGGTAGCCACAAGCCCGATCAATCCATCTATGAATAGGACTACCACATACAGATGATGACTCATCTTCATCCTCGCTTAGAATACCATTGCTCCTTGAAGGCTGAGAGGAGATGAGATATCCCAAGAAGAATCTATGATTTCTCAGAGAGGAAAATATGAGATAAGGGACAACCTCAGATCTAGAGAAAGAATATTTCTCCACACTCAAAACATATTTCCTCTTTATGCATGTTTGCAAGTCCCTGCATATTGCCTCATGCTGAAAATATCGTTGCCTTATGGCATGGATCTATTACTTTTTTGAGCTGGCCACGTCCTCATTCCATCAAAATTTGAGCATGAAGATGGTTGAGAATCTTCATTAAATAATAGTTCTAAGTCCTCAAAAGGATAATCCCCAAGCTTTGGTTGGAAATTAATACAAGTATGTTGCAACAAGCCATCCCTTGGTGGACGAAAAATCTCGGTGACATATCATCATTAGGTTTCCAAATATCTTGATCATCCATGTATGGAAAGCAATCTTCCAAAGGGAAGGTTTCTAGATTCTTTAGTTGGAAGTTTCCCTCAATGTCCTAGATGGGATTTCCATCAAAACCGAAGCAACCAACATCCCATCCACGCTTCTGAACACATATGAAATCATCAATATGATTTTCAACTGTATTTGAGGGTTGCTCCATGAATTCATCCACATCAATGGAATTTATTACTTCTTCACAAGGCTTGACAACTTCAACTTCCTCGAGAGGGAAAATAGACACCAATATCTTATCTAGGCCTTCAACATGAGAAAATACATCGAGATATTCTTGGTAACTTTCCTTATAGAATGTGTCGAAGGAAATTATGATGAAGAAATATCGAAGGTGAAAGTCCAAATGGACTAGAGTCACAGATCTTCTGGAGGTGTGGCCAATGAGATCTAAGCCATTGCTTTTACCGTGGATCCAGTAGATGGAGAACCCTGTTGGTTTCATGGGGATGATTAACCATTGAGTGGATCTAAGATCTTAGAGATCCTTGACCATTGGATCTGGGGATCCAATGATTGTTGGATTTGTCGAAAAAACCTAGTTCAGAAAGCATTGTTTGGAGGAACCACGAGGTTGTGGAAGGAGGTATTTCCCAATGGCAAGAGCTCGAGTGGGCACGTGCCATTGGTCTGATGAAGAGTTCACCCGATAAGATTTCAGCGATAGATCTTGTCATAGACTCCACTTGTTGAGTGATTGGAGGAGTTGGGTAATACCGCTAGTCGTCATGTCGTTCATGGGTTCCAAGTGACTCGAGACCATTGTTTTCCCTGATTCTTGATCGTTGGATATATTTGGGTTAGGGCTATCGAAAGGATACGATCAAAAGAAAATATTGGGTTGTGTAACCTATATTTTCTATGATGAAGAATCTTATTTGTCACCGGTTATTGATTAGTCTACGCTGAGTGAGCCAGAGCCATCGATCCAGATGAGTTCCCTTCTCAGCTACATAGAAGCTTTCCACCGAAGAAATTTTAATGGGGGTACTGTGTCTGAGGACATGTCATTGCCACACCCACGCATACCCCCACCTTTCCATGTGAGCAAGTGACATGGAAGAGTCCACATGGCCACCACTATGAATAGATTACTTGACAGAAGACCAAGCCCGAATGGATTTGGAAAGTTATTTTGATTGGCCTAGAACCGGTTTCTAGCATATATATGGCCAATGGAATGCTCCATGCGAGCAGGTTTCTACTTGTGGGGTTAGAAATATGAGATCAAAGATATAGTGAGAAGAGGAATTTTGACATCCCACTAGCCTAAGTAGGGTTTAGGGGGTCAGGTGTGTTACATTCATGGAAGAAGGCAATGCAAGCATGCATGCAACTAGTCCTATTCTATCCAATATCTCGAATGGACCACAAAATCTCACTGCTAGCTTAGTGCAACTTCCCAAATTCAGATAACTTTTCTTTGGTTTCACTTTCAAGAATACATGCTCTCCAATTTTAAACTAACTTTGTATCCTACATTGATCCTCATAAGTCTTTTGTCTATTATGTGCTACCTTCAAATTCTTCTTATTTTGAACCATTTTCTCTTATATTTCTCTAAGAAATTATGGCCCATGTACTAATATGAAGCTTGACATCCATTTCTCTTCCATTTCTTTGAAGCTTGATCTCCATTGTTGTAGGAAAATCCAACCAAATGCAAGTAGTCCTCCAAGCTACCACTTGGATGGCTTATCCATCACATACATCCTCAACAAGTCTTAAATAACCAAATTGACTCTTTTTGTTTGTGGATGATAGGTCGTATTAAATTTAAATTTGTGCCAAATCCTTTGAATAATCCCTTCCAATAGTTTGAAGTCAACTTTGGATCTCTATTTGAGACAAATTCCTTCGAAACTCCATGCAACTTGACAATCTATTTCATATAAATTTCTACAATATTAGCAACCTTATGAGCCAATTTAACTATAATAAAGTGAGAAGCTTCAGTAAATTTATCCACCACTACCATTATTGAATCATGTTTCCTTGTTGTCTTGGGAAAATTAGTGATGAAATCAATGGTTACCACTACCCATTTCCACTCTGGAATTGGAAATGGTTGTAGCAAACCTCTTGGATGTCTATGCTCAGCCTTTACTCTTTGGTATTCCATACACATGGTTATCTAATCAGCCACATCTATTTTCATTACTAGCCAAAAGCATTGGCTTCTTACTGTTGCAATAGTCTTCCAGTAACCAAGTTTTCCAACATATAAAACATTATGCATTTTTAAAATATTGGCTTCATTAATTCTTGAAAATTAGGAAAACACACTTTGTTTTTATGCATAAGTATTCCATCTTTTCCCAATTTATACTCTTTATATTTCTATAGTACATTTCTTTGTT
>ML791371.1:0-11790 GCA_009831015.1 Picea engelmannii
AAAAAAAGGTTTAGAGTGAGAGTTTTTAAAAAAATTATGTAGATTGTTGTTTAAATTTACTATTTAGTGTTAATTTTTCATGTGAATTTGTAACATCATTTTTCATGTTGGGAAAATGAGTTTAATTAATATTCCCAAAATATTGAACAAATTTTGTTACGAATAAATAAATGATAATATCCACATTTTTTTTTGGGTTTAATGACCTATAAGTAAATTAATGACATCCTATGGATGTTATATCAATTTTGGCAACATCGATTGATGTTGGGTTTTCATTTGTCCAATTAGTAAAGGTTGACATGTAACATACCATACGGTATGTGTAATGTCAACGCATGTTGATGTGTAATGTGTCATATTAACGTTTGTTGTGTAGCATTTGTCATGTGGCACATTACATGTCAGTGTGTATATGTAGCACATTACATATTAGACTTTGTTAATATGGCGCATGTCACATGGAAAATATCAAAAAAAAATTGGACGTTGGTTAAGAAACATTTGATGTGTATCTTTAACATCAATTTGATGTCTATTCGAAATTGCTATGATAATCAATGTGGATTTGTTTCTTTCTTATTTGTATTCAAACATTTCAACAGAGTTCGTTATTTGAAAAAAAAATTGAAATTAAAAGAAATTCAAAATTTACCTTCTGTAGGTACTTATATCATTTCCTTTATCATGTGACCATACCCTATGATCGAAGGTGTCAATTCTAGGCACTAAACTTCTTTATCATATGACCAAATGCTAAGTACCATAAGATCATGCGCTTAGGTACGTAATCAATCTAGGTCGTTAATCTAAATCTTGGATACTTTCTAAACCGTTCATTGCTCTTAATCAAACCTCAATACAAATCATGGGCCACATGAAACTTGATGTCAACCAGACGTATCTCGGCATCGGGACGTTGGAATTTGTATACCCTCCAACACCTTTAAACCTTTGATGGTCATGGTCCACTGTGATGAGGGTCGTCGATATTCGAATTCAAAGATTTATTCTTTTTCGTTCGATCTTATAAAGGGTTTATTGCATGGGCCACGTTGGAACCACGTATGGAACCATGTGGATGATTAAATGGATGCCACATATTTCAGGCCACTAGACCACGAGGTCTCATACCTCCCTATTTTAACCTCCTCATACCTTGTCGATACTCATAGACTCCACGCCGTTGATCTACATTCCTGATCAATGGCCAAATCTAAACTGGTGGACCACCTTTAATAATTCAACGATGTCATTTAAAACATGATCATCGTCGATCCTATTGTGATCGATGGCGGATATTTCTTTCCTTTATAGCACCTCTCCTCTCCATTTCAAACATGCCACGTGTGTGCGACTTCAAGACTTCAGAACTATTCAAAGAAATAAGAAACAAGAAAACGTTGATGTGTGATGGCCGCAATGTTGTGGACCATCATTCTAATCCTCCCTATTCGATCCTGGTCGTCCACTCACTTATATTGTAGAATGAATTCTACATGCACCAATTCTCGTTCAGATCATTTTTTAAGGAACAGTTCTAGCTCTTTCTTCTCTTTGTGGTCTTGATCTAGTTTAGACGCATAACAAGGAATTTCACGAGATCTCCTACAAAAAGAACACTTCGTCATTTTAACACATAGACTCCAATCAGAAAATACACAATTTTAACAATTGTCTTTTATTAGAATGATTGAAAAAATAAGAATACAACAGGAAGGCTCAATTCCTTCTTGATCTCCTCATACTTCCACACTTCTCACTATGCAGTCATTCCATACACTTACACACTCACTATTCTCTCCTATCAAACCTTTAACACAATAAGGACTAGATTGATCCAATCCATAGAGATCGGATTGTTCTTACCAAAATTACACAAATACTACATTTATCTTACAACAACCTGATTTTGATCTTGAAATATAGCATCTTATCCAAACAGATTCCTAATTTATCTAACTCTTCCACCTCCTATTACATTTGTGCCAAAAAAAATTTCTTCTCGAACACCCTAGACTATTACAAAATAATTAAAAACAATTACAATGAGGAAACCAACTTCCTCTCGGAGAGTTCCTAAGTCCTTAGAGGTCAAATACTAGATTTTTGTAGAAGATGTTGCTGCATCAGACTCCCGTGAAAGAAAATACTTGTTCTTGGGATTGTTTTAGTAGTTCTTCAATACTTGTACCATACTTAGATATATATGTTATTGTCATCCACATGGGATCTTCAATTGGTTGTCCTTTCCACTTGATCAAGTACTGAAAGTAATATTTTCCCCTTGTCTTCTTTACTACCTTTTGGTCCAAAATGGATTCAATCTGCTTTTGTTGTGCTATAGGTAGTTTTTTCTCCCAGTCGATGGTATGAATTTTGTCACTATCAAGTGCATATGTGAAATTATCTGTTGGTTCCTTTAAAGGGTATAAATTTGATACATTAAATATTGAATAAATTCTAAGGTTACTTGGAAGTTCTATTTCATAAGCATTTGAGGAAATTTTTCTCAACACTTTACATGGTCCAATATTTTTAAGTTTTAATTTGTTGTATTCCCTTCTAAGAAACCTTTCTCTTCTGAGGTGTTCCATGACCAAGTCTCCAACTTCAAAATCCATTTGTTTTCTCTTCAAATATTCCTTTTGTTTGTACTTGTTCTTGTTGTCCTATAACTATTGCTTGACCCTTTCATGTAATTCTTGCAGGCTAATTGAAAAGTCTTCACCATCAACGCTTCTAATTTATTTTTTTCCTATATTTCTTAACTCATAAATTCATGTAGGATTCCTTCCATACAAAATCGGAAATAGACTTAATCATGTTCTTCTATTAGGTGAGTAATTATATGCAAACTATGCTTGTGCATGTACCTGATCCCACTATTTGGGATGCTCACTTACTGTACATCTCAAAATATTTCCCAAGCTTCTATTTACCACCTTTGTTTTCCCATCAGTTTGTGGGTGGTATGTTGAACTAAAGTTGATATTGGTTCATAATTATTTCCATAAAGTTCTCTAAAAATGACCCACAAATTTTGTGTCTCTGTTAGAAAAAAAAATACTCTTTAGAAATCCATGGAACCTAACAACTTCCTTAAGGAACAAATCTGTAGTGTGAGTTGCATCATTGGTATTCCTATAAGCTATAAAGTGTGTCATTTTTTAGAATCTATCAACAACCACATAAATTGAATCATTACCTTGTTGATTTCTTGGAGATCCTAATACTAAATCCATACTTACAGAGTCCCATGGTCAGTCTCGGATTGGAAATGGATTATATAATCTAGTATTTTGTCTTCTTCCTTTTGCATACCAACAAAACATGCATATTTCAACAAATTTCTTGACATCGTTATGCATGTCAGGCTAGAAATAAAATGTACTTAGCTGAGAAAATGTTTTTTCATGTACAAAATATCCTACTAATCCACCACTGTGCTTTTCCTTCCATAGGTTTCCTCTCATTGAAAATATTGAAATGCATAATTTACTTCTTTTAAATAATAAATCTTCTTGAATCATGTAATCTAACCATGGAGTTTTTTCTCTATTTGCTGGATTTTCAAAACTGCATAAGAATCTTTTAAATCTACATCATCCTTATGCATTTATTTCAACTCATCAAATCCTACAACATTTACATGAAACTATTGTAAAATTAAATGACTCTACTCAATGCATCTTCTACCTTATTTGATTTCCCACTTATATGCTTAATAAAAAAAGTGAAATTCTACAAAAACAAAATCCATTTGACATGTCTCTAATTTAATTTTGTTTGGCTACTAATATATTGCAAGGAAAGATTATCAATGTAAAGAAAAAATACCTTTGGCATGAGGCAATGTCTTCATTTCTTTAGTTCTTGAATAATTGCACAAAACTCCTTGTCATATGAAGAATAATTATTTTTTACCTCATTTAATTTGTCACAAAAATAAGCAATTGGTTTATTTTCCCGACTTAGAATAAGTCCCATTGCAGTCCCACTTGCATCACATTCAACTTAAAAGAGATTATTAAAATATGGTAGTGCTAAAATTGGTTTTTTTGTTATCTTCTTCTTTAATAATTTAATTTTTTTATCAATTACTTATGTCCATTTAAATCTTTGTTTGGTTACTTTAATGGTTTTTATAATTGGTGCACATATTCCACTAAAATTACAAATGGATTTTCTATAAAATCTTCCCAAGCCATTAAAAATTCTTACCTCAAAATAATTCTTTAGAGTAGGCCAATTTATTATAGCCTTTACTTTTTCCCGGTCCATTTCAAGCCTTCTGCAGATATCACAAAGCCCAAATAAACCAACTTTGTCTTCACAAACCTACACTTTTTCAAATTGATCAGTATCTTTTCATGTTGTATTCTATCTAAAACCAACTTGAGGTGTCTCAAGTGTTCTTCTCTAGACTAACTGTAGACCATAATATTATCCAAATAAACTATGTCAAATTTGCTAATAAATTCTTTAAGTACCTCATTCATCAATATCATAAAATTATTAGGGAATTTGTGAGTCCAAAAGGCATTGCCAACCATTCATACAATCCATCATTTTTTTTAATGTCGTTTTCCATTCATCTCCTTCTCAAATCCTGATCTGTTGATACCCACTTTTCAAATCCAATTTTGAAAACTATTTAGAACCACTTAAGCAATCCATCAAATCAACAATTCAGGGTAATGGAAATCTATACCCTATTGTAATTTTGTGCACATCCTCCATCTTTCTTTGGACTTAGCACTATAGGAACTACACATGGGCTCACACTTTCTCTCACCATACCTTTATATAACAACTCATGTACCTGATTTATTAGCTTCTCATTCTCTTATGGTTTCATTCGATATGCTATTTTGTTTGGAAGGTTATCCCATGGAATTAAATGTATATGATGATTGATACTTCTCAATGGAGGTAATTCATTTGGTAAATCATCAACCAAAATATCAACAAATTCATCCAACAAATTTTTAACTTCTTTAGGCAGATCATTTAAATTTGTGCTAGTGAGAATTATCTTTGGTTTACCAATGAGGGAAAGATGTACCTCTTCCTTTTAAATGTCCTACAGAAATTATTTTCCACTCACCAATGGGACCTTTGCGTTGTTTTCTTCAGTTACTCCTTCATCCTTCAATGGCAAGAGCATGTGTTTTTTCTCCATTTGCACTTCCTATACTGGTGGAAGCATTTTATGGACATTCATATGATCTATGGTCAAACGTGTTACATCTAAAACATGTGAGAGAATATCCCCTACCTCTTTGATAAGGTATTCTCCCTATGAAATCACCACCTTTTGTTGATTGTTCTTACTGATATGAGTTCTTGGCTTCTACCTTTGAAGATAAAGATATTCCTCTAACTCTTGCTAAACTACGACCTTTGTTTCTTTGATTCTTCTTTATTACTAGTTTTTATTCTACATTAAGAGAAAATTGATATGCTTCTTCAATAGTGTAAGGAAAAAATATTTTGATTTCATCTTGGATCTCATATCTTAATACATTAAGATATCTAGTAACTTTCTCAGAATTCTCTTCTATATGGCCATCTCTTATATTCAATTTATAAAATTCTTCAGTATATTCTTTAACTGACATACCTCTCTCCTTTAAATTATGCATTTCTCTAAAAATACTAAGTTGATAGTCTCAGGGCATGAATTTACCTTTCAATTTTGCTACCATTTTGTCCCAGCTCTTTATTCTCGTCTTTCCTTTGCTCTGCCTCTTAGCTTGTACTCCATCCCACCAGAGTAATGCATGTTCTTTCATCCTTGTCACAACAAATTTTACCTTTTTGTCATCATGTACATTTTCATATTCAAAGTACTTTTCCATAGTACAAGATCAATCTCGGTCGTTGATTTGGAGCTCAAATCCTTTGTGGATCGTTGATTGATCTTAATAAAACCTCAAAACAAATCATAGGCCACCAAAAAACCTGACATTAGCTTGATGTATCTCAGCGTCGGGATGTCGAGACTTTTATTCCCTCTGACACCTTAAAACCTTCAATGGCCACATTCCACTGTGATGAGAGTCTTCGATCTTTGAATTCGAAGATTTAATCTCCGTCGTCTGATCTTATAAAGGGTTTCTTGTGTGGGCCACACTAGAACCACATATGGAACCATGTATACGAGTAAATGGATGCCACATATTTTGGTCCACCGGACCGTGGGGTCTTGGACCTCCTTTTGTTAACCTCCTCATACCTTTCTGATATGTGTAGGATCCACGTCATTGATCTACACTCCCAATAAATGATCAGATATAAACTGGCAGACTACTTTTAATAATTCAACTATGTTTTTTTAAATAAGATCATTGTCGATCCTATCATGATCGTCGGTGGATCTTTCTTTCCTTTATAGCACCTCTCCTCGCTATTCCAAACATGCCACATATGTCGTACTTCAGGACTTCAGATCCATTCAAAGAAATAAGCAACAAGAAAACACTGATGCACAATGGCCACAATTTTGTGAACCGTCGATCGAATCCCCCATATTCAATCTTGGTCATTCACTCACTTATATTGTAGAATGACTTCTCCAGGAACCAATTCTCGATCGAATTATTTTTTAAGGCATAGTTCTGGCTATTTCTTCTCTCTGTGCTCTTGATCTAGTTTAGACGTGGAACAAGGGCTTGCACAATATCTCCTGCAAACAAAACACTTCTTTGTTTGCCTATTTAACACATAAACTTCAATAAAAAAATACAAAAGAACACAATTTTCACAACTATCTTTATTATACTGATTGAAGGAATAAGAATATAATAGGAAGGATCAATTTCTTCCTGTTCTCTGCATACTTCCACACTTCTCACTCTGCACTCATTACACACACGTACACACTCATTGTTCTTGCCTATCAAACCTTTAATACAGTAAGGACCAGATCGATCCAATCCATAGAGATAGGATCGGTTCTGACCAAAATTACACAAAGACAACATTTAGCTTACAACAACCTGATTTTGATCCTAAAAGTTAGGATCTGATCCAAACATATACCTAATTTATCTAACTCTTCCACCTCCTATTACATTTGTGGAAAAACTTCCTTCTTATTGAACACCGTAGACTATTACAAAATAATTAAAAACAATTACAATGAGGAAACCAACTTTCTATCATAAAGTTCCTAAGAACTTAGAGCTAAAATACTAGATTGTTGTAGAAGATGCTCCTGCATCATACTACACTTAGTTAACGTCGATCTAACATCATAAAAAAGGTGTCATACAATTGTTTTTAGAAAATAAAATGTGGATTTCTAACAATATATCAACGATGAAGATATTGGATTTTCAAACCATCCATCAATTTCTAATTTGAATTAGAAATAAAATAAATTATTGATTATAACAATATCTTTATAGGTACACTTAATCTTTTATCCTAAAACAAAAAATCCTAATTTTATTTTATTAATAAACATAATTACATTTTATAAATTCATTAAATAATATCTCAATTCCTTTGTTGGAATTGTATTTCAAAAATCCAAAGTATTCTATGTCTCGCTTCTTAAAAAGTATCTTAACATTTCATATAGAACTGATCTCCAATGTATTGACCTTCACATAGAAATATCAAAACATAAATATCTAGCAAGTATTCATAGTGATCACAAATTGTCTCTCCAAATATCAATAATTACATATCATATTTAAAAAAAAATAGTCATATAATGTAGGAAGAAGATAATCCAAATCACCACCAACCAATCGTGAAAATTCCCCCCAAAAAATATAGTGATGAAATTATTCATAGGTTTGACCCTCGAAGTCCTCATCTATATGATATATCCCCCAATCTAACAAAAGTCCACCCTTTGATAGACCATCCACAACTTCATTCTTTTCTCTATAAACATGATGAAAATATATATAATTCCAAGTGGACTAAAATTTTTGTACCTCCTCATAGATAGGCCTTAGAATAAAATTATCTAATATATTATCCTCTTGCATACACTTTACCACAATTGATGAGTCACCAAAAATATAGAGTTTAGATGTACCTTTTTCAATTGCAATCATTAAAACTAAATTTAACGATAAAATTTCTATAAAGTTATTTGTTACCTTCCCTAAGCCAAATTTGAATTTTAAAGCATGGGTATGATTCAAATATATGATCCTTCCTTCCCTACACACAAGTGGGTCCCCTTGACAAGATCTGTTAAAATATTCTGAAGCTCGAAATTTGTCTATTTCTTCCACAACAATTTTCCTTGGAGGCTTCTCATTTTGAGTCTATTCGAAAATTTTAGGAATATGTATACTCTAAGTAGTATGTTGAATGAGAAGGATAAATATGTCTTCAAAGATGTTACTATTGCAAGCAAGCCATATCCCCCAAGATATTATTAGAGATATATCTTTATAACTCTTCACTACACTATTACTACACCAATTTCTCAAACTTTCATCAATAGTGTTCCCCCTAACAAAACTTCTAACTCTTTACATCCCTATGCAAAATAATCACATGTTGAATAGTTTCTACTCTTCACTACACTATTACTACACTAGTTTCTCAAACTTTCATCAATAGTGTTCCCCCTAACAAATCCCTTAGCCCTAAAAAACATCTACCTCTTTACATCCCTATGCAAAATAATCACATGTTGAATAGTTTCTTCATTTTCCTTGAATAAAGGGAATTTTTTGGGACCATGCTAGCTTAACTTTTTCAAAACATCATAGGTGAGCACCTTATTATTGAGATCAAGCCTCCACACAAATATTCAAAATTTTAATGGAATTTGAACTTCCATATTAATATCCACTATCAATAGCTTCACCCTATCCATCGCAATCACATAAAATGCTATATCCCACCTTGGGAGTATATAATTTTTGAATATGGTTATTTGATCACATCAATCATCATTTGAATCCTTTGTTCTTACATGACTAGACCTTAAATTGACAATATATGCTTCCCACACCATCTCATCTTCCTTTCTAATCCCCATCATATTAGCAGACTTCCATTATTGCTTCAAGGTAGTAGTAAGTTCTTGATTAGCCACTTCACTAAGAAAGAACAACCCCTTCTTGTATAGAACATTAATTAAATGGTATGGAAAACTAATCCCTCCCTCACAACTAACCCAAGGATCTTCACCTATCCTAACCCTTAAGCCATTCCCAACCTTCCATACAAGTCATCTATCAATCAACGTAAAAGTTATAACAATAGATTTCCATATTGTTGATGAATTATGCCAATTCATTGAAGGATTTATAATCCAATCTTCTACAATATCAAGCTTAACTCATTTGTGAAAAATTACCGCCAATTATTATGACCTATAATCATCCTTGAAACACACTTTGCAATTTAACCCTTCTTGAGAGATTATGTTGCCTCCTACACATAAAAGGAAATGGAACTCCTTGTAAATCTGAGAGCCATTATCTTTGAATTGAAGGGGAGGATGAAGGATTCCCAAGGAAGAGTTTAGAAGCCTTTAATCATGACCTATCAAAACCTTAAGTTGACATTTTAACCCTAAGATGCGGAAAAATCGTCAAAGAAAAAGTCTCCACACATAAGTTGTAGTCCATTGTACATTACAATATTGAACATTGTGTATTGCAATATTTAATATGTTATGCACGGATATACCTATGTGGAGGTGTAAACAAATCGTAAAATCAAGTCTCCACACATAAGTAGCCCTGCATTTTAATATTAAATAATCAATAATTATTTAATATTAATTATTTAATTTATAAATAAATAAAAGACTTATAATATTAAATAATTAATAATTAATTAATATTCATTAATTAATTATTAAATATTAGATAATTATTAAATAATTAATTATTTAATAAAGAATAAATAGTTTTTTACTTCTCTATTCACCACTAACACCACTAACAAACAAATGGCCATGCAACCCTTATTTTATTTTTTACCATAATCACTTTTTGGATTTGACATTCTATTTTATATATCAAATATATCAAATATTTTCATTATAATTAATTTGACAAAAAATAATTTTCCATATCATGTCAATTGATACAAAGATATCACGGTTGCATATTAATTTATCACGGTCATATTGAGTAAGAAAATCTTTATTTATTTTCAACATCAATCTATAAAACATTATTTTAAAATTATATGTAATTGAGTTGGTTTTGGAAAATAATATAAAACATTATTTTAAAAATATGTAAATTGAGTTGGTTTTGGGAAATAATATTAACTTTTTAGAGTAATTTAGTGATTAATTAATCATTTAAAAAAATCATAAATATTTAGATTATATTTATTTAGTTAAATTTAAAGAGAAACTTTAATACAATAAATAATGAGAACAAAAAATAAAATTAAGAGTTGTTCATCTTAATTTTGAATATTAAAAGTATCTTTATGATTGATTAGCTTTAAGAAGAGAATCAATAATCTCATGCATTGCATAGTAAAACCCAACCTTAGACAATTCCCAAAACACCATGACATGAAATAAAATTTTCCTTCCTACAATCAAATAAACTTACTTGAGCATCCTCTTCTCTTTTCCTTTATCTATAATTGATCACTGATTCACCTCTAGTAATGGAATTGGTCTAGCTACCTCCTATGTTTGTGCTCTAGCCGCCTTTATTGGTGGTTCTTATGCCTTTGCCACTGATGCTCTAGTTGCTACTGGCTCTACTGCTGCAAGAATTGTTGGTGATCGCTGATTGCTATCGCTTCCCTGACGTGGAAGGATAGCTATTCTCTATTCGACCAATCCGGAGAAGTGCGAGTGGATAGCTCAAAGCTAGACGTAAAGATTTTTCATTTGATTTATTTTTCATGTATGAAGTAATTTTAGGAAGAGAAGCACTATTTTCTTACAATTCCGAGTGAGAGAACTTGGTAGAGTGTTAATCTATTAATTATTAAAGTGTTTTTTCCATTAACATAATCTTTGTATTTAGGATTTTGATTATAGTTTAATTCAAATAATTTTTCAAAATAATTTAAAAACACCATTTAAATGGGGCATCAATGGTGGGGTCACATATGTATATGTGTTGCACTAGGTCGTCATTTTATGATTCACTTAAGATTCATCACCTTGGGACTTGGGTAGTTATGTTTAGACACAAAAGTTTGCAAAGAGGGGTATGATATCCCTCACCCCAACTATTGAGATGATGTTGTTATTTGTCTTAGAAAGTTAGTGGTACAATGAGAATATTATCAAGTTTATTCTCCAATGGTGTGTCTTGAATGGAGGGAGTGCAGTGGAGAAGCTAGCTTATACTTTCAAAAAAAAAATAAGGTGGATCTAAGAATGATGGTGATTTTGAGGGGCGATATGTTATTTCCTTACTCGATTTGGTCTGAGGATCTAGTTGACCCGGGGTTTCTCTCGAGAACATAATGGTTATATCATGGTAGCTAGGCCTTTTTCGCAAGAGGTAAATTTTCCGTTCAGGCCCCAAGTAACCCTTCATGTTACACTTTTTCTTTGGTTTGTTTTCTCATGGAGCTCTAACTATGTATTAGAGTTTGGGGGTATTTATGTTTCTTAACCTTGGGGAGAAGTTGGGAGTGATGTTTGAGACTAGGAGGGTATTGTGGGAGTTTCCCTTCCCCTTTTAGATCTTCACACATGGGATTTCCCTCTTTATATTTATGTCGTTGTTTTTGTTCAACCTTTCTTTCTATTTTTGTTTGTGGTTGTTCTTTGAGAATAACATGGGATGAGGTTATGCTAGAGGGGGGAATGAATGA
>ML791371.1:11840-36112 GCA_009831015.1 Picea engelmannii
CCTAAATTATGGAGGAGGTTAAGGAATGTATTATTGACCCACTCCATTCTTAGACATGGGATACCAAGTATTTCATGATAACAAAAACCTATTGTTTAGTGAAAAATTTAATATCCCAATCCCTTGAAAAGAATAAGGAAGAAAAACATGATATACACCATACTATTATAATATTTGAGGGAAAATTTGTAGCTATATGTAAAGCGGTGTTTGAAATTATGATTTCAATTTCAGAGGCACCTTTAGTTACTGCTACGACTTGATTTGATTCAGTTATTCCTTCTAGATGATAAAGATTCCCAATCTTTTTAGCCTTCATGATTACTAAGATACCTTTGGACACCTTCAGTATGCCACCTTGAACTATACATTTATAACCACCAAAATCTAGAACTCCTAAATATATTAGGTTCTTTATAAGTTCGGGTACATGCCTCACATATGTTAATGTTCTTACAATACCATCATACATTTTAACCCAGATGCTACCAATCCCAAAAATCTTGCAAGAAATATCATTTCCCATAAAAACAACACCGTCATCAATAGTTTTGTAAGTTGAAAATCAATTTCTATGAACACACATATGATTGGATGCACTAGAGTCTAATAACCTTGATGTTGATCATGTTGTGAAACATTACAAATATATAATACCTCATCACTCATACATGAACTTGTTTCAGCAGAATTAGCTTCCTTTGCTTCCTTTGTGGAGTCCTCTTTGGATGCTTGTTTTATTTTCCATCAATCCTTCTTGAGATGCCCTTATTTGCCATTATACCATCATTTTAGCTTACCCTTATTTCCTTTTGACTTAGATCTTGATGTACTTCTCAGATTTTCCCTCTTTCTATAGATCGTCCTCTAGCCACCATTGCTTCTGATGTTGAGGTTTCTTGACTACATTTTCTCCTCATCTTCTAAAAAGAATGAGATCCCATAATAATATCATAATCAATGGTGTCTGTAGTGCTAAACCACATAGATGCGACTAAATGATCCCACGATTTAGGTAATGAACACAATAGGGTAACTGCTTTGTCCTCATCTTTGTATTTTACTTTCATACTAGATAATTGACAAATCAGGGTATTGAAAATGTTTAAATGATCAACAATTTATGTACTTTCTTTCATCCGTAAACTATACAACTACCTCTTCAAGAAGATTATGTTTGTCAAGGACTTTGTCATATAAATACTTTCCATCTTGCTCCATAAGCTTGTTGTTGTTTCCTCTCCAACGAAGCTAAAAAAAACTTCATCTTCCAAATAAAAATAAATGGTACTGAGAGCTCTTGAATCCAAATCATCACAATCCTCATCCAACATACTTGCGGGTCTCTTTGACTTGCCCACCAATGTCTTTTGCAATCCTTGTTGCATGAGCAGATCCCACATTTTGAGCTTCCATAACTGAAAGTTATTTTCCAGTTGAGTTTCTCCACCTAAAACTTTGAATTCTGTAATTTTGCCATTAGCACAAACTCAAAATGCCGAAGTCACTACTTTTCAAACTTGGTTTTTTAAAATAGAATAACAACATTATATTTCAAGGTTGACTCCAAAAATATTTAATCAAAAAAAAGTTTAAAAAAAATCATAAATATTTAATATATATATATTTAAAAAATGTCTCTTAAACAAATAATTTTAGGACATCATAAAACTTATACATTCAATCCTTTCATAAAATGTATTTTAGAACATCCTCCTCCCATTTAATTAAATGCAATATTAAAAAATCATTCCTTCATAAAATATGTCTTATTCATAATGAAAGGCAATTCTTAATAAAATGAATCTTGTGCATAATGAACCAAAAAAACTGTTTTCACACCTCGTGCGTCACCAACATGTCGAAGGGAGAGATGACCAACAACTATCGCTCCTCCCGCTTAGTATAGGGTGCGATGATCAACAAGCCACGACTATTGAGAGCGACTATCGCCCCTCCAACACGGCTTAGGGTGCGATAGCCCAAAAAATATCGCCCCCCCTACAACGAATTCATCCCGGCACACAGATCAAGTTGTTCCAACACCAATGGCTCTCATAAACTCAGGCATATCCATATCCATGGGTCGGCTCACCTACTAGTTTGATACCACTTGTTGGATATGAGAAGCATAAATCAAACTAGATTCAATAACAAATAACACAATACAACAACAATTATATACAAAGAACATATTGATTTCACGTAGTTAAACCTTTCAAAAAGGAAACATCCAAGAAACAATGATAATCAATTTTGTTATTGTTCAAGAGAGAATTACAAAACAGTGAAAATCAACTTACAACCATCTCTCAAACTCTCACCCCACACACTTGTCTCTACGATATTGCATAGATATGAGAACAATTACTGGAGAGTTGTACATCCCAGTCATAGAAAAAATTGACGAACAACAAATACTTGATAGTGATTTACGCTACAAGCGACCATATATATCCCATTAGATGTATATAATCGTAGGTGCATAAACTTCATCTTAATATTTGCTTAGAATTCTAAGATTGACAATTATTATAGACATGTATAATAAGTGATGATCTTATAATTTTGATTTGTATTTTGAAATTAATTTATAATTGTTTTTTTTTCTAATAGCAATAATAGCAAGAAGAGAAGATTTTTTTAATTAAAATAGTATGCTCATACATTAAAATGGTGTAAAATGTTAAATATTCAAAAAATGATTTTCTATAATGTTTATCTTAATAAAAAATGCTTATTTTTTGGTTGTAAGATAGGAAATTTTGATTCTGAATATTTCCCTTAGTATTGGACTGTGTAAATTCTAATGAAAGCCCCTAAGATAAAAGTGCAGAAACATGCTATAAACTAACTAGACATGGTGAGGTCCTTTCTACCCTATAAATTATGATTAGAACAATAAGTATGAGATTTTAAATCCAATAGTGGTGGAGACTTTGTTGGAGACGAAGCCGCTTTAGAAATACAATTAACTAACCTCGGGGTGAACCAAAGCTTGGACGGAGATAGAGTTCCTTGATTTGAGTCAACAATTTAGCACATTCATCCTAGAGTTGTTGTATGGCATAGCGCTATTGCATTATGACTTTAAGAATAGTAAGGATCTAGGATGAGAGACTGCTTATTTGAGTTTGTAGTATTTGCACTGTAGTGCACATATCCCCAATTTCTTCCTCCATCATGTCCAAATTTCTTTTCCAGCTACCAACATTACTTTTTTCCATGATACCTGACACAAAAGAGAAGAATTGAAAGAGGAGGAGGGATACACGAAAGCTGCCACCTTCAATAACTCTCGATGGGCCAACTAAGCCACATTGTGTAAGAACACTCTAGCTATAGAAGAACCCCACACAAGTGAATGATGCAATGGCCGGAAAAATCTTTGAACACATTAACCACTTGCAGACATAATTGCAAGTACAAATAGTCATTTCCATGATGAGATAAGACATGCCACATGCTCCCAAAGGAAAATGAGAAAGGAGGAGATAAGACCCAATGATATCAAGGGAGTAATGGGAACGTTGAGGTGATGCATGGGAAACATGTTGTCCGTCACATGACTCATGTACAATCTAAATATATGTCGTGAGTGGAATTATATGTAGTGTAGTCATTGAATCAATGTGAAGGTTCATGGGATAGGTTGGAATGTGGTGTCTGGATTGATAAAAATCACCCCAAAATTTTCCCTTCTTTCTTGGTTAGCATAGTGGTCCACCTCCCTATTGTTGAATTTGAGAACATGGAG
The DNA here is from genome assembly GCA_009831015.1 of Picea engelmannii. Classification (NCBI taxonomy): domain Eukaryota; kingdom Viridiplantae; phylum Streptophyta; class Pinopsida; order Pinales; family Pinaceae; genus Picea; species Picea engelmannii. The sequence continues at coordinate 15,598 of ML791371.1, forward strand.
GAATTCCACATAATGGAATGCATGGATTTCTTTCTGAATAATGAGAAATATGGATCTAAGATGATTTTTTCCTAGGTTAAGAGTATTCAACTGAGCATGTCTGATAGTGATTTTTGAGTCACATAGGACTATGAGATTGTGAATGTCATGTCATTTTCCAAAGATAGACCCTGATAGAGTGCATATCCTCATCTTGATTATTAATGGCTTGACCAATATTCCAAGTGAATGTGAACTCGACATTTCCTCCAAGGTCATAGAGTACCCCTCCCACTCCGACCACCTCATTCTAAAATAAAGAGAATATGAGGGAATATTGAACCCTCCCCCAGAAATTAATTTATAATTTTCTTAAAAAATAATGTCATATAGATTATTTTTAGTTTATTAGTTTAATCTAGTGAAGTATTTAATAAAGGTATTGGTATATAATTTATTTTATGGTATGTAAAATCGTTCATAACAAGTAAATAATAATATAAAAAAATTATAAATAAACATAGAAGAATTTTTCTTTTAATAGTGATGGTTATCAATTTATATTAACAAAATGTTGTAGTTTAATCAAATAGCTTAGGGATATAGATAATAACAGAGTGGAATCCAATAATGCAAAACAATCTTTCTCATTCTACCATATTGCATTTCTACAAGTATATTCCCTAACAAACTACTAAAAAAGATACACACTATGACAAATATCATAACAATGAAACAGAAAAAGAACTAATGTTCATGCCATGCGTGAGCTTCTATTCTTCCTTGACACCTCAATTCTTCTTCTTCAACTTCCATGAATTGTTTATCCCCTCAAGTAGGTACAACAAGGAGATGTGTTTCTTCTTCTTTAATATTTAATCTATGAGAGTGAGGAACATAATAATCCTTTGGCAATTACATAGAGGAGTCACTTACCATTGAATTGTATAGAAAATTAGAAGGACCTCCATGGGGAGGTAGTAGGAAAAAAAAACTAGATTATAACAATTTTCTTCACTCATTATTTTATAATACTACTATGTAGAGAAATTTCCAGCTATTTCCTTCGATGTATGCCCATATAAGCATCAACCTCCTATTCCCATTTCTTGATTTCAACTATTCTCTTGAGATAATCCATCACATGTGAGTCTCTGATGTCATTGATTTTCTTCACCTACACCACAAAATCCACCTTCCAATGGTCCCAACAAGCCATATTTTTCAATATTCTACATTGGGTCTCATACATCTCTTTTACACATAACTTTACACCTCACTTGATGTCACTCAAATTGCATAAAACACAACAACCATTCTAAAAATGATAGTAGTCCATACTTACCCACGTAAAACCAAAACCACTCTTAACTTTTGATATCAAGAAAAAAAGAGAATGATGTCTCAAAGAAAATTAAAATTGCTAGATTGGAAGAACAAATTTCCCTACCTCCTCTAGGATGCCAAACATATTCACTCCAAAGATAAAAAAGAACAAAATTAAAAATAAAAAACACAATGCTATGCATCCTTACCAATCATCACCAACCATCCTACAATATTAAACCCACACACAATCTCAAAAACACACCATATAGTATCGTTCTTCAATATTTGCACATTTGAAATGGGATAAGAGTTAAGGGAAACCCATTGTCGATACTTCATATATTCAATGCTTCATCACATATGTTTCCAAGTGGCGGGTGCACACGTGATGGTCATTGCTATGTTCATATCATGGGAGGGGGGTGCATTACACTCCTACTTTTTGCTATGCATACTCTCAAAGGTAGTTAATTTTTCCTTTGTTAACTTACCGATGTATAAGTATGTTTTGGCCTCGCAAAACATGAAAACATTTCAGTTGATCAAAGACTATATTTCTAAAGGAATCATTTGTACTAAGCGACATAGATTAGCGCTACACCAAAGGAAATGATAGTGCATTTCTCTCGAGATAATGCTCAATTTGCTAATCACCACAACTTTTCTAATCCCATTCATTTTGATGAAGAGAAGTCCTTTGTACATTGCTAAACCTTTTGCTATTTCTGTCAAAACCTTTTGCTCTTTCATGTCAAAAGTAATTTTTTTATTATATTTTATTAAATAAATAAATTTTTTAATAACTATTTTTTTGTTTTCTATTTAAATCGTCAAAATCATCAAAATCATCTGAAGATCACTTTGATATGAGCCACACCAACTTTTAACATGATTAAATTTGTTTTCACCAACTCTGATTATCCTACAATATTTTTACAATATTATTGTTATGTACTAGTATTATTATTATTAAACTTTTAAATTATATAGTTTATAATGATCTTCAATTTAACAAAAATATAATAATAATAATAATACATAATAATCATATAACAGAAAACACATATTATTAATATTTTTTATAATACATGTTATTAATATTTTTTAGGAAATAATATATAAAAATTATAAAATATGAATTTATAGCTTGTAATTAAAATATACTAATAATCTCATTAGAATTGACTCGTTAATATCATTATCATGAAATAATACTTTAATATTTAGATTTGATATAGTTTAATATTTGTTTTATATGGTTTATATTTGATATAATTTAATATTTTTTTTTTTATATATGATGATATAGTTTATAATCATATTATCATGAAATAATATTTTAATATTTAGTTTCGATATAATTTAATATTTGTTGTATATGGTTTATATTTGATATAATTTAATATATTTTTTTTTTATATATGATGATATAGTTTATAATTAATTTAAAAAAGTTATTAATAATATAATAGTTTATTATATTATTAATATGTTAAGAATCAAATATTGATATAGCATAGAAAATTTTGAGAATAAATATTCAATGTCTTGAAAAAGAGATAAACTTCTTTATGACCATATAAATGTTCAATTACTAGATGGTTCCAAATGAAAAGGTCTCCTTGATATATAGGAGACTAGGAAGTACAATTTCATCATCATCATATAATTTATTATTAATTTAATATTTCTATATATATATATATATATATATATATATATATATATATATATATATAACCTGTGACCTTTTAAGAGGAAACATATGTTCTTAACCATTAAGCCCACTTAGACTTTATAATGTTATATTTATTGCATCATATTTTGAAAGCTTATATAAATAGACTTTATTTTTAAATTATTTTTTTAGTTTCTTCTACAAATAAATTAAAGTAGTGAATAACATTCAATGACGTAAATAATAAATAATGTTGTTGTTCTTGTTTCAATTTTTTTTATTTTTGGGTCGTGTATATATCTCAACCTCGCTGATTTTTTAAAAACAGCTCGTTAATTCCATTTCGGCATAAGACAATATCATGGTTCACTATACTCTAATCTCAAAGAAGAAGTACAAATTATTGTGCAATGATATGGTTTTAAGTGCTTAAAGAAAATAGAAATTTCATTACAATCTAATCTCAAAGAAAAATATTATTGTACACTGTTATGTTTTTAATTGCTTAAAGAAAGTAGAATTTTTTTTCCGTAGATATGGTTTTAATTGCCTAAAAAGATAAAGTGAACATTTCAACATTCGGAAAAAATTAAATTTTTTATTACTCAATATAATTCAACAATCTAGGACTTCAATAGTAAACAAAATATGCTGTAGTATGTCACAAACATATCTAATACTTTATAAATTGATATTTGAAAATTAATAAATATTAATGGTAGATAAGGTGAACATTTCAACATTCGGAAAAAATTAAATTTTTTATTACTCAATATAATTCAATAATCTAGGTCTTCAATAGTAAACAAAATATGCTGTAGTATGTCACAAACATATATAATACTTTATAAATTGATATTTGAAAATTAATAAATATTAATGGTGGATGTTTATAAGGACTAGGTTAAATCTAGAACTCCAATAGTAAACAAAATATGTTGAAAGCTATAGTAACTCACAAACATAAGTGATACTTCATAAATTGATATTTGAAAATTAATAAATATTAATGCTTGATGTTTATAAGGATTAGGTTTTTCATGTGTTATTTTATTATTTAAAAAAATACAAAGGAAAGTATAAATATTATATTAAATATGTATTATAAAATGTTGTAGTATATGTATATAAAATTGAAATTGTTATTTGGTTTTGGAGTATGATTTTAAATTGTTTTTTATTAATTTAGAAAGTTTTTCTTTTTTATATAAGGAAACATGTTAAGATGCAACAATCCAAATAAAAACTAGTTGATGGTATCTAAAAAGCAAAAAGTTGAATTAAAAACTAATTTTTTATATACAAGTTAATTATTATTTTCTTTACCCTAATAAAATTTTGGATAAGAGTTATACAAGTTTTTTTTTTCAATGTAAATTAATATCCTATCAACCAAATAACAAATCCACTAACAACGATGATAATATATTGCGTCCTACTTAGTTTTTAAAATTTTAAAGTATGACATAGAAACATGTGAATGTGATGACTATGAACATACTAACATTTGTAATAGGATGTCATCTATAACCTTTATAAATCATTAAATTTGCAACTGTAAGGACCCCATCGTTACGACTACAGGCGAAGCAGAAGTGCAATTTTTCTTTTTTTGGGTTAAGAGGCAAGAAGGTGACCACGACAACAATTAACTACACCACTGATGACGAATGCAAGCACACAGTCTAGGCAACAAGAAACTATGACTCCATGCACTGGCACAAGGGCAACAAGGCAAAACATGCGTAGAACAACAAGGAGGAATGACTACCCGCTCGACACAAACAAGACACGCCTACAAGCTAAGGGACAAAATCCCCCTCCCGACACAACGACCAAAGACGAAAAAGACTAAAACCTCAAGGCGCACGAACCCAACGCATGAAGTCGTTCCACCCAGGCGCCAAAAGCAACTTAAAACGCTCAACAACACTCACACAAAACGCATCGACTTCGACCAAGTTCTCGTTCTCCACTATCCAATAGGGTGCGCCATGATCCACTCATCAGGAATCATGTCGTCCCTAGGAGATAGATGCGTCAATAACCTTGGCACCACACATCCTATCTGGGCCAAGGACTCTAGATAAATCCGACACGCTAGGAGCCAAATACCGATAAGAAAACCACACCCAACCCCAACAACAGGTCGACGAGACACAAGAGGACGACTACCAGGGAAGACGCAAGCCAATACACGACTTCGTCAACCCCCCCAACCCATTCATCAAGTCTAATGTTAATAATTAGAAATCTAATTTAACAATAATTACACTCTAATTAGCAAGTTTAATTTACATTTTAGTCAAGACTCATCAATCTCATTTAATCATTAATTACAATTTAATTTGGCAATTCTAAATTAATCCCAAAATTACAATCTAACTAGCAATTGACATCATATAACAATATTAACCATATTAATGCAGAATGCTACAATGAAACGCTTATTAACACATTAAATTACAACATGTTGTCATCTATACTAACCGTACCAAAATGACAGTTGTCTATTAACATTAAAAAGAATTTGCTAAGAAGTGACAATGCCATTAAATCCATATACATTCAATGAGAAATTAAAGCCATATACATTTAATGAGATTTAATGCCATATTCGCCTAAAGAGATTTAAGTTCCGTATGCCTGATCATAATTAAAGTCATTGAGAGCCATTCAATGCAGTCGATGCCATTGCTAAACGATGGTAAGCGATATCCTACAACAATACTTATTATTGCTAATTAAAATGGAGGGAAGTTGTCCAAACCAATAATGCCAATTAGACACGCTGTCAGGTAAAAGTAAAACTTAGGGGTAAGAGCGCTGAATCATTTAGTTAGCCATCTAGCAAATGCTAATTCGAGTGTCGTAAATGCAGAATCCAATATCCGTCTATCTAAAAAGGTAAGAAGTTGTTGTGTAAAGTAAATGTGAATTACCATTACTGTAAAACTATGGTGTAATTACACATTGGCTGTCAAAATGAATCGGATGTGTGTAGATTGATAAGTCACCAGGTAGTCTAAAAAAATACAACTGAATATATAATGCATCTTTAATCAAATTTAGGCACTGACTGTCAATTAAAAATGGAATGGGGAAAAATCACAGAGAAGGTAACGCAACTTTCACAGGGAAGATTGCAGAGATCCCCGTCGGGTTTTGGTGGCCCAAAAACGCAGAGGTAAAGGTGTCACAACAAATTCAAGGTTACAATCTCCGATGGTAAAGGTGTCACAGCAAGTCATGGTTACAATTCACAGTGGTATGGTGTCACAATATTTACATGGTTTCAAATCACAGATTAAAAATTCGTTGAGTTGAAAATCAAGGTTACAAATCACAGATCATAAATTCGATGAGTTACAAATCAAGGTTATAAATTCGCAAAGTTTACAAATCGCAGAGGTACGGTGTTTCAACAAATTTGTGGGTACATATCCCAGAGGTAATGTATTACAACAAATATTGTTTACATATCACAGAGGTAAGGTGTTACAGCAAATTCGTGGGTACATATCGCAGAGGTAAGGTGTTATAGCAAATTCACTGATTTTAAACAATCAAATAATTTCACTAAGGTTAAAACATTCAATAATTTAATTCGCTGAGTTTATATCCTTATAAAATGCCCAGAAGTAAAATTCATCTTAATCAATATACACTGGGTGTCTAAAATGAAAAGCGGGTAGCTTGTCGAGCACCTGGCAATCTAAACAAACTGACTAGAAATAAAAAAAGAAAAATTTGTTGGGCAAAATTTTGCCCCCCCAAATCAAACGAAATGCAGTCGAAGAAGTGGCAATCACCAGGCAAACAAAATGAATAACAATCTTAATCAAGCGACGAATGTAGTCTTAACTAGAGGTGAAAAACGCAATATCAATCGTCTTCAAAAGTAGAGTGCAGAGATAAATAAACGCATGGAATGTCCAGCAAGATATACAAACGTAGAGTTAAAAAAAACTTTGCCATCATAAAAAATTGCAGGGTTAATTAATTGCATCAAGGCGCAAGACTACACACTACTCGAAACAGTCAATAGGGGTAGACGACTGGAAGGAACATCCTTCCCTCATCATCCACGCACAGAAAAGTAGGGCGTTTAGATCCATCAGTCTATTAACACTGAAGTGACAACCCTAGATCAGGCTCCTAGCCGACTACTTAGACATGGACTGATGAGTTAGGGATGAAGGAAAAACAATATAAATCACAAATCATCACAAATCAATAAAACCATAGGACGATCAAGACATGCAGGGATTGAAGGCCATGGGAATCAATCAACATCGAGCTAAAGGCTATGGGGGACATTTCAGTGATCAACTAGAATGCTAAGACAATCATTTTCTTTACCTAGTTAAACATACAGAACTAAAAGCATGAATCGTACTAACAATCTACCATTCAGAAACAAACGAAGTGTACCGTAGACCAAGTCACCCGCTGTGAGTTTATATCTTGCGCGCTCCGTGCAACTCCCACTTGCCTACCGATGAGACTTCACTGGTACCTCCCAGGCAATGCTAGGAGTACTCTTCTTCCGCCTTATCCCCCCGAGCCACAAAGGGGCCACACACACTAACCAGAGAATCAGTTATCTCCTAGCTCGCCTCGCAAGGCTGAGATACCACTCCTCACCGAGTTGGGTATCCCAACTCCCACAAGCTAAGTGAGTCAAGTATAAATTTATGCAGCGTAACGTTATGCATCATAGAAGAGATCCACCATCCTTCTCCTCCCTCCGTTATATAGAGTTTCAAAGTCCTTTACTTTCCCAAAATCCCATTTAATTTAATTCATAAAAAGCCTCCCCATATGTGTGTCACCCATCCCCTTCATTCCTCCATAAATTAATTTCATTAATTAATTAATTACCCCTAATTCCCTCACCCGCCTAAAATCATTCCTAGAATCGCCCCTATATTCCCTTACAAGTTTTAATGACTTTCCCCCTTATTAATTTACTAGTTGAGTTTAATTTAGAAATTTCTTAAATGCTAGATACCTTACTAAGTTAGACTTTCTGCTTTTTCCTTGTGTTTCCCCTTTCTTTTTATGTTCCCTGTTTTTTCCTAATTTCCTAATTATTTTAGATTTTCCTCTTTCCCTTTTTATTTAAAACTCAATTTGGAAGGTGCAGAAAATTAACTTTTTCCCTTTTCCCTTTTTAATTAATAAATTTTAATTAGTATAAGTGACAAAACAATTATTTCCCCTTTTTTAAATTTTATCCCCCAAAAGATTTTTACAAATTAAAATAATGACTCACCCCCCTTCTCGACACAGGATTAATGATGATAATCATTTTTATTTATTTATTTTTATTATTATTATTACAAACATATTTTACTTTTACTGCAAGTTTCACCTAGACCTAGATTTTAATTTTCGATGTTGGGCGACATTTCATTAGGGAAATTGTTTTAATTTTTTCTTATCACGTTATTCGTCCTAAGACCATCTAGGTTTATTCATTTATTAATTAACAACACAATGTGCCCTTTAGGACACACTAGGTGCTCCAAGGGTGCAACTCACCTCCTTCTGTTTCTCCTGTGGGACGTGCCCTTCAGGACGCACGACATGCTCCAAGGGTGCCGCTCACCTCTTGATTGACTTGGTAGACATAAAAAACCCCTAGAGTGAATACTCGGCTAGGTGATCTTGTGGGAGACTAAGGGCCTCTAAGTAATAAGGCCCCTGCCTTATTGTCGCATTCGACCCTCACGAAATTGTGGGTCTTCTCGAATTAGGTAATCGTTAACCTACATTTCAAGCCACGACGGGAGTGCTAGTAGGCTATGGTAGGGCTGATGTCCACACCTCTCCCTCAACGTCTCTGGTAGTCGTGCGTGACCCCTTTTCTCCACATGTGAGTCTGGTCGGCAAGCTATCGTGAGCCTGCATCATCAACGAATCATGTCATAGCATATGGGTGAAATCATGAAGGTGGGTTACACTTTCGTGACAATCAGGTCTCCAAAATTTTGAAAAACCTTTTTTCGGCTGAACTAATAATATTTTTCGGCCGAAAAAATAAACGTCAAATCAAACGGTTCAATAACCGCCCCCTCGATTTGCGTGTAGAAATTTGGTCAGCCGGATATTTTCTTTCCAGCAATAAGTTTTTGGCCGAAAGATAGTTCGGCCGAAACATTGTTCGGTCGACAAATAGTTCGGATGAACTATCTTTCGGCTGAAAGATGGTTTATATATTAGCCACGCATCAACATTCCAATGTTTTACAAACTAGAGTAATAAATACAAGAAATCCACCCATATCTTATCCATGAAAAATTGGTTGGCACCCTTTCAACATCAATGAAATCCCTTAATTACATTTAGAGGAAGAGGAAAGCAATAACGTGAAACGAAATTCCAATTATGGAGAGTTGTACATCCCAATCATAGAAAAAATTGACGAACAACAAATACTTGATAGTGATTTACGCTACAAGCGACCATATATATCCCATTAGATGTATATAATCGTAGGTGCATAAACTTCATCTTAATATTTGCTTAGAATTCTAAGATTGACAATTATTATAGACATGTATAATAAGTGATGATCTTATAATTTTGATTTGTATTTTGAAATTAATTTATAATTGTTTTTTTTTCTAATAGCAATAATAGCAAGAAGAGAAGATTTTTTTAATTAAAATAGTATGCTCATACATTAAAATGGTGTAAAATGTTAAATATTCAAAAAATGATTTTCTATAATGTTTATCTTAATAAAAAATGCTTATTTTTTGGTTGTAAGATAGGAAATTTTGATTCTGAATATTTCCCTTAGTATTGGACTGTGTAAATTCTAATGAAAGCCCCTAAGATAAAAGTGCAGAAACATGCTATAAACTAACTAGACATGGTGAGGTCCTTTCTACCCTATAAATTATGATTAGAACAATAAGTATGAGATTTTAAATCCAATAGTGGTGGAGACTTTGCTGGAGACGAAGCCGCTTTAGAAATACAATTAACTAACCTCGGGGTGAACCAAAGCTTGGACGGAGATAGAGTTCCTTGATTTGAGTCAGCAATTTAGCACATTCATCCTAGAGTTGTTGTATGGCATAGCGCTATTGCATTATGACTTTAAGAATAGTAAGGATCTAGGATGAGAGACTGCTTATTTGAGTTTGTAGTATTTGCACTGTAGTGCACATATCCCAATTTCTTCCTCCATCATGTCCAAATTTCTTTTCCAGCTACCAACATTACTTTTTTCCATGATACTTGACACAAAAGAGAAGAATTGAAAGAGGAGGAGGGATACACGAAATCTGCCACCTTCAATAACTCTCGATGGGCCAACTAAGCCACATTGTGTAAGAACACTCTAGCTATAGAAGAACCCCACACAAGTGAATGATGCAATGGCCAGAAAAATCTTTGAACACATTAACCACTTGCAGACATAATTGCAAGTACAAATAGTCATTTCCATGATGAGATAAGACATGCCACATGCTCCCAGAGGAAAATGAGAAAGGAGGAGATAAGACCCAATGATACCAAGTGAGTAATGGAAACATTGAGGTGATGCATGGGAAACATGTTGTGTGTCACATGACTCATGTACAATCTAAATATATGTCGTGAGTGGAATTCTATGCAGTGTAGTCATTGAATCAATGTGAAGGTTCATGGGATAGGTTGGAATGTGGTGTCCCGATTGATAAAAATCACCCCAAAATTTTCCCTTCTTTCTTGGTTATTATAGTGGTCCACCTCCCTATTGTTGAATTTGAGAACATGGAGGAATTCCACATAATGGAATGCATGGATTTCTTTCTGAATTATGAGAAATATGGATCTAAGATGATTTGTTCCTAGATTAAGAGTCTTCAACTAAGCATGTCTGATAGTGATTTTTGAGTCACATAGGACTATGAGATTGTGAATGTCATGTCATTTTCCAAAGATAGACCCTGGTAGAGTGCATATCCTCATCTTGATTATTAGTGGCTTGACCAATATTCCAAGTGACTGTGAACTCGACATTTCCTCCAAGGTCATAGAGTACCCCTCCCACTCCGACCACCTCATTCTAAAATAGAGAGAATATGAGTGAATATTGAACCCTCCCCCAGAAATTAATTTATAATTTTCTTAAAAAATAATGTCATATAGATTATTTTTAGTTTATTAGTTTAATCTAGTGAAGTATTTAATAAACGTATTGGTATATAATTTATTTTATGGTATGTAAAATCGTTCATAACAAGTAAACAATAATATAAAAAAATTATAAATAAACATAAAGAATTTTTCTTTTAATAGTGATGGTTATCAATTTATATTAACAAAATGTTGTAGTTTAATCAAATAGCTTAGGGATACAGATAATAATAATAGAGTGGAATCCAATAATGTAAAACAACTTTCTCATTCTACTGTATTGCATTTCTACAAGTATATTCCCTAACAAACTACTAAAAAAGATACACAGTATGACAAATATCATAACAATGAAAGAGAAAAAGAACTAATGTTCATGCCATGCGTGAGCTTCCATTCTTCCTTGACACCTCAATTCTTCTTCTTCAACTTCCATGAATTGCTTATCCCTTCAAGTAGTTACAACAAGGAGATGTGTTTCTTCTTCTTTAATATTTAATCTATGAGAGTGATGAACATCATAATCCTTTGGCAATTACATAGAGGAGGCACTTACCATTGAATCGTATAGAAAATTAGAAGGACCTCCATGGGGGAGGTAGTAGGAAAAAAAATACCTAGATTATAACAATTTTCTTCACTCATTATTTTATAATACTACTATGTAGATAATTTTCCAGCCATTTCCTTCGATGTATGACCATATAAGCATCAACCTCCTATTCCCATTTCTTGATTTCAACTATTCTCTTGGGATAATCCATCACATGTGAGTCTTTGATGTCATTGATTTTCTTCACCTACGCCACAAAATCCACCTTCCAATGGTCCCAACAAGCCATATTTTCAATATTCTACATTGGGTCTCATCCATCTCTCTTACACATAACTTTACACCTCACTTGATGTCGCTCAAATTGCATAAAACACAACAACCATTCTAAAAATGATAGTAATCCATACTTACCCACGTAAAACCAAAACCACTCTTAACTTTTGATATAAAAAAAAAAAAAAAAATGATGTCTCAAAAAAAATTAAAAGTGCTAAATTGGAAGAACAATTTTCCCTACCTCCTCTAGGATGCCAAACACCTTCACTCCAAAGATAAAAAAAAAAAAAAAACACAATGCTATGCATCCTTACCAATCATCCTACAATATTAAACCCACACACAATCTCAAAACACACATCACATAGTATCGTTCTTCAATACTTGCACATTTGAAATGGGATAAGAGTTAAGGGAAACCCATTGTCGATACTTCATATATTCAATGCTTCATCACATATGTTTCCAACTGGCGGGTGCACACGTGATGGTCATTGCTATGTTCATATCATGGGAAGGGGTTGCATTACACTCCTACTTTTTGCTATGCATACTCTCAAAGGTAGTTAATTTTTGCTTTGTCAACTTACCGATGTATAAGTATGTTTTGGCCTCGCAAAACATGAAAACATTTCAGTTGATCAAAGACTATATTTCTAAAGGAATCATTTGTACTAGGCGACATAGATTAGCGCTACACCAAAGGAAATGATAGTGCATTTCTCTCGAGATAATGCCCAATTTGCTAATCACCACAACTTTTCTAATCCCATTCATTTTGATGAAGAGAAGTCCTTTGTACATTGCTAAACCTTCAACTTGATTATTAGTTGTTATTTTTAGTTGCTATTTCATGTTAAAAGTAATTTTTTTATTATATTTTATTAAATAAATAATTTTTTTAATAACTATACTCTAATTGTCCTACACGGAAATGTTTTTATAATATTGTTGTTATGTAATAGTATTGTTATTATTAAACTTTTAAATTATATAGTTGATAATGATCTTCAATTTAACAAACATATTATAATAATAATAAATAATAATCTAATTTTAACATATAACAAAAAACATATGTTTTTAATAATTTTTAGAAAATAATATATAAAAATTATAAAATAGGAATTCATAGCTTATAATTAAAATATACTAATAATTTCATTAGAATTGACTCATTAATATCATTATCGTGAAATAATGCTTTAATATTTAGATTTATATAGTTTAATATTTGTTTTATATGGTTTATATTTTATATAATTTAATATTTTTTTATATATGATGATATAGTTTATAATTATATTATCATGAAATAATATTTTAATATTTAGATTGATATAATTTAATATTTGTTTTATATGGTTTATATTTGATATAACTTAATATTTTTTTATATATGATGATATAGTTTATAATTAATTTAAGAAAGTTATTAATAATATAATAGTTTATTATATTATTAATATGTTAAGAACCAAATATGGATATAGTATAGAAAAATTTCAGAATAAGTATTAATGCTTTGAAAAAGAGATAAACTTTTGTATGATCATATAAATGTCCAATTACTAGATGGTTCCAAATGAAAAGATCTCCTTGATATATATGAGACTAAGAAGTACAATTACATCATCATCATCATATAATTTATTATTAATTTAATATTTTTATATTATATTATATATATATATATATTTAAATTAATTTATTAATTTAATTTTTTCTTAGAAATTAAATTAATATCATTATTATTAATATAATAATGATAAAAAATAATTAAGTTAATAATAATAATTTATTTTTAAGGTCACGGCCAAGCCAGCACACCAAATTGGTGTATGAGACCCCCTTGTTTGTGGGAATAGGGACCCCCCTCCCCTCCGCACAACGATTTCACTAGTAAAGTTTATGAAAGTATATATACCCTATCCCCTTTGGATTTGAACCTGTAACCTCTTAAGAGGAAACATATGTTCTTAACCATTAAACCCACTCAAACTTTATAATGTTATATTTATTGCATCATATTCCAAAAGCTTATATAAATAGACTTTATTTTTAAATTATTTTTTTAGTTTCTTCTAAAAATAAAGTAGTGAATAACATTCAATAAAATAAATAATAAATAATGTTGTTCTTGTTTCAAATTTTTATTTTTGGATATCTCAACCTCGCTGATTTTTTAAAAACAGCTCGTTAATTCCATTTTGGCATAAGACAATATCATGGTTCACTATACTCTAATCTCAAAGAAGAAGTACAAATTATTGTGCAATGATATGGTTTTAAGTGCTTAAAGAAAGTAGAAATTTCATTAGAGTCTAATCTCAAAGAAAAATATTATTGTACAATGTTATGGTTTTAATTGCTTAAAGAAAGTAGAATTTTTTTTTCGTAGATATGGTTTTAATTGCCTAAAAAGATAAAGTGAACATGTCAAAATTCGGAAAAAAATAATTTTTTTATTACTCAATATAATTCAATAATCTAGGACTTCAATAGTAAACAAAATATGATCTAGTATGCCACAAACATATCTAATATTTTATAAATTGATATTTGAAAATTAATAAATATTAATGGTGGATGTTTATAAGGACTAGGTTAAATCTAGGACTCCAATAGTAAACAAAATATGTCGAAAGCTATAGTATCTCACAAACATACGTGATACTTTATAAAATGATATTTGAAAATTAATAAATATTAATGCTTGATGTTTATAAGGATTAGGTTTTTCATGTGTTATTTTGTTATTTAAAAAAATATAAAGGAAAGTAGTTTGAGTGGGTCTAATGGTTAAGAATATGTGTGGGGGTAGGGTATGTATACCTCTGTAGACTTTACCAGTCAAATCGTTGGGCGGAGGGGGGTCCCTTGTCCCACAAACAAGGGGGTCTCATACACCAATTTGGTGTGACTTGGTCGTGACCTTAAAAATAGATTATTATTATTATTATTATAAATATTATATTAAATATGTATTATACAATGTTGTAGTATATGTATATAAAATTGAAATTGTTATTTGGTTTTGGAGTATGATTTTAAATTGTTTTTTATTAATTAAGAATGTTTTTCTTTTTTATATAAGGAAACATGTTAAGATCCAACAATCCAAATAAAAACTAGTTGATGTGATCTAAAAACCAAAAAGTTAAATTAAAAACTAATATTTTATATATAATTTAATTATTATTTTCTTTACCCTAATAAAACTTTGGATAACAGTGATACAAGTTTTTTTTTTCAATGTAAATTAATACCCTATCAACCAAATAACAAATCCACTAACAACGATGATAATATATTACTTCCTACTTAGTTTTTAAATTTTTAAAGTATGACATAGAAACATGTGAATGTGATGACTATGAACATACTAACATCTGTAATAGGATGTCATCTATAACCTTTATAAATCATCAAATTTGCAACTGTAACGACCCGATCGTTACGACTATGGGCGAAGCAAAAGTGCAATTTTTTTTTTTTTTTGGGTTAAGAGGCAAGAAGGTGACCACGACAACAATTAAATACACCACTGACGACGAACGCAAGCACGCAGTCCAGGCAACAAGAAACTATGACTCCATGCACTGGCATAAGGGAAACTGGGCAAAACATGCGTAGAACAATAAGGAGGAATGACTATCGGCCTGACGCAAACAAGACACGCCTACAAGCTAAGGGACAACATCCCCCTCCCGACACAACGACTAAAGACGAACAAGATTAGAACCTCAAGGCGCACGAACTCAATGCATGAAGGTGTTCCACACAGGTGCCAAAAGCAACTTAGAACGCTCAACAACACTCACATAGAACACACCGACTCCGGCCAAGTTCTCGTTCTGCGCTATCCAATAGGGCGCGCCATGATCCACTTATTAGGAATCATGTCGTCCTCAGGTGATAGACGTGTCAATAACCTTGGCACCACATATCCTATCTGGGCCGAGGACTCTAGATAAATCCGACGCACTATGTGTCGAATACCGATAAGAAAACCACACCCAACCCCAACAATAGGTCGACGAGACACAAGAGGACGACTACTAGGGAAGACACAAGCCAATACACGACTTCATCAACACCCCCAACCCATTCATCAAGTCTAATGTTAATAATTACAAATCTAATTTAACAATAATTGCACTCTAATTAGCAAGTTTAATTTACATTTTAGTCAAGACTCACCAATCTCATTTAATCATTAATTACAATTTAATTTGGGCAATTCTAAATTAATCCCAAAATTACAATCTAACTAGCAATTGACATCATATAACAACATTAACCATATTAATGCTGAATGCTACAATGAAACACTTATTAACACATTAAATTACAACATGTTGTCATCTATACTAACCGTACCAAAATGACAGATGTCTATTAACATTAAAAAGAATTTGCTAAGAAGTGACAATGCCATTAAAGCCATATACATTCAATGAGAAATTAAAGCCATATACATTTAATGAGATTTAATGCCATATTCGCCTAAAGAGATTTAAGTGTCATATGCCTGATCATAATTAAAGTCATTCAGAGCCATTCAATGCAGTCGATGCCATTGCTAAACAATGGTAAGCGGTATCCTACAACAATACTTATTACTGCTAATTAAAATGGAGGGAAGTTGTCCAAACCAATAATGCCAATTAGACACGCTGTTAGGTAAAAGTAAAAATAAGGGGTAAGAATGCCGAAGCATTTAGTTTGTGACATCCCTGCCATTACGACGACAAAGAGACATACAACGAGTAATTTTTTTTTTTTAAAGTTGCGTTAGGAAGTATACATCCCAATTAATCACGACATCATTGACCCACAGTGAAATGTATAAATGAAACAACTTAAATGCATAATATCGATCACGATGTAAGATGACCCATCATCGTCACGAATGATGAACACAAATTGACGCAATGTCGCAATAAATCAAGGTACATGAGTCAACATTCACATGCCACAACACAATTCAAATTAAACCAAGGCGCCAGGTATTTATGAGTTATTCTCGAGGCGCAAGGCCCAGTCATAAAATATGGTCATCCATCATAAAAATTCCATTACCTGCTAGAATACTAAAGTCTAAGGATGTCATTTATTACATAAATCCAAGAGCACCAGTAGTCTAAATAATCATTCTTACATTGAAAACACTGTGTGCGAGTGAAAAACGACTACATAACCATTGTGTTAGCATTGGTTTAATGAAACACGACTAACAAATAAACATGCACCCATATAACCCGTAGCGCTCGAGTAAATGTCAACCTTTATTTTCATCGCGCAAGGGGATCCAATCACATAACTAATCATACATCATCAATATTCGAGTGCCAATAATCTTATTACTTTTCCAACGCATAATCCAAGGCACTAATCCCAAACACAAGAAAACATCCAATCAATCCATGTGTGAGGAAATCTAATCATTGAGACTCTATCATTCATCACGTCAAATTCATTTGTGCATGACATTTAAAGTCTACTACCATCATTTATCACATTATAGTTTAATGTGTACAAGAATTCTAACAACTCAATGATTACATATCACTACTAAATCAATGGCTCGAGAGAATCAATTAATTAAAGCATTCAAATTCAACTTTATTCAAGGGCGTAAGAGTAAACTGGTGACTTTATCCTTCTTGAATCTATTTATTTCTTGGCACCCCAGAATCAAAATGCCTAATTTAAACATAACTCAAAGTGACTCAGGGATGACTAAAACTCTGGTTAAATTAAAGGAAGAAGAATCCTTACTAAAGAGAAGGCTAGCTTCAAGTCTTAAATAAAGGTCCAATTAAAGGTTTAAAAGTAAGGCCCTAACTAAGGAACCATCTAAAGTCAACTTAATTAAATGAACCAAAATGAAGCAACATATTAACCACCAAAATAATATTAAGAAGCATAAACTCATACAGCCCAAATGATTTTTAAAGCACGAATAAGAGAAAATGAAAAATTCATTCAGTAATACTATGTATGCATGCATAGGAAAAGAAGTATGCATATTTGTATCTTCTAATAGTATTAAATATACATTGAATATTATATTATAACAACTATTTGTGACTAATTGTGTGTTTTTGTGCGTCTATGTTGTGTACATATTACATACATATAAGTGTGTGCCAATGACAGGTAATGACAATGATAGTCCTATTTCCTATTATTTTATGCATGGAATTAATCGTTGCACATATTGATTGTGTGTATAAATGAAGTATTGTAGAGCAAGTAAGGAAGAGGGTGTGCTCTGGGTAGCATAGTAAATCAATTTTATAAATAACAGACTGAATAAAATATGAGACTTAGTAACATATCGTTCCATTATTCTGGGGTATGCTAAATAGAATTAGTCATTCCATAGTGAGGACGCCACTCCATTATTACCAGGTATGTTGAAAACGTTGGTCTACACAACCCGTTTTTAAATTCCAACCGTGGTCATTCACAACAAAACAATCACCAATTTTGAAGGTGACTTCGTGGGCATTTAAATAGTAGTCTATGTCAATCTTTAAAAGAAAAAATCTCGGTCAATTTCAGCAAGCTCCGACAACATTCTAAAGGAAAAATCGTGGGTAATTATAGCAAGCTTCAACAACATTCTAAAGGCAAAATCGTGGGTAATTACAGCAAGTCAATCACATTTTTAAAAGGAAAATCGTCGTGCTATATATCAGCAAGACGCATGCTACCCTTTTAATGGAAAAATGAAGTCTTTAAGGCAGTAAACACAGTCACAATTAATTTGCAAATCATCAGGCCACAAGGCATCAATTAGCAGTAAATGTGTTTTGTAAAACGCAGTCTTCTTCAAGGGGAAAATCGCCCCAAAAGTAAAAACAAAATGAAAACTTGAGAGGGATGAATAAACCGCGGTTTCCCCCTTTCACTGTCGGGATGCCAATGCCAACGCATACAGGAAAACAAAAACGTTTTTGTCTTTCTTACCAGGGTACCAAATGTAAAACACATACAAAGAGTTTAATTGTTTTTCCATTGCTGGAATACAAATCCAAAAATGCAGACATGAATCAACTCGTTTTCCATTGCCAAAATATCAATACAAAAATGCAGACATGAATCAACTCCTTTTTCCATTGCCAGAATGCAAATACAAATGCAGACATGAATCAACTTGTTTTCCATTGCCAACATACCAATACAAAAATGAAGACATGAATCAACTCATTTTTCCATTGCCATAATGCAAATACAAATGCAGACATGAATCAACTCGTTTTACATTTCCAGAATACCAATACAAAAATGCAGACATGAATCAACTCGTTTTTTTTTCCATTGCTAGAATGCAAATACAAATGTAGACAATAGTAAGAGAATTGAAAGGATCCAATGGGAAGGGTCATGGAATGATTGTAGGGGTTCTATTAGTCAAGGCATAGAGAAAACCAACCAAGCCACCAGATAATCCACATGCAGAGGTCATTTCCAGATGGAGGAATCAACAATCAACCAGGGAAAAACATCAAGGGTAGCCAACTAATAGGTTTGTCATTTGCTCATCATCCTCGCACAGAAAAGTAGGGCGTTGAGATCCATAGGTCTTTTAACGCTAAGGCGACGACCGTAGATCAGGCTCCTGGCCAACTACTCAGGCGAGGATTGGTGAGCTAGGGACGAAGGCTAAACAACCACGAAGGTCACAATCAACATAGCAAGGTGGTCAAGACGTGTGGGGAAATGAAGCCATGGGAGTCAATCTATCATCGAGCTAGGCTAAGAAAATTTCAGAAAACCATCTAGACAATTAGTTCACTTACCCAAGTAAAAATGCAGGTTCAAACATAAGTTCTAAAACAATTTACCATACAAAACGAAGAAAGCGTACCATTGCTTGTTCGCCCACTCTGAATGATTTCCCACACGCTCCGTGCAACTCCCACTCGTCGACCATCGAGACTTCACCGGTACCTCCCAGCCAATTCTAGGGGTACTCTTCTTCCCCCTTAGCCCCCTGAGCCGCAAAGGGGCCACACCCTCACTATCCAAAGATTTTGACTAGCTCCTAGCTCGCCTCGCAAGGCCGAGCTACCACTCCTCACCGAGCTGGGTATCCCAACTCCCACAAGTTAAGTCAGTCAAGTAGATATTTTTGCACCCTAACGTTACGCAAATAGAAGATCCTCCAACCTCCATCTCCTCCCTTCATTATATAGAGTTTCGTGGTTCCTTACATTCCTAAAATCTCGTTAAATTAAGTTTTTAAAATTTAATTCCTAAAAATTTCTCCCTGTACAAGTGTCACCCATCCTCTTCATTCCTCCATAAATTAATTTCTTTAATTAATTAAATATCTTTATTCCCCTCGCCCACCTAGAGTTACTCCTAGAATCCCTCCTAGGTGTCCCCAAATTCTCTTATAGGTTTTAATGATTTTCCCCACTATTAATTTGCTAGTTCAGTTTAAATTAGAAAGCTCTTAAATGGTAGATACTTTACTAAGTTTGACTTTCCACTTTTTCCCTTTTGTTTCCTTTTTCTTTTTTGTGTTTCCCTCTTTTCCT